>CAUZXS010006252.1:5000-22500 GCA_963585895.1 Sepioteuthis lessoniana | reverse complement strand
AGAACGAAATATTACTTCTAAACACGTTGTAAGTATTTGATTTATCTACTTTTCCACTTATTTTTATAATTTTGTTAGTATCACCAAAATCTACCATTTCTTCCTATATATACATGTGTGTGTGTGTGTGTGTGTGTGTGTGTGTTTATTTATTTACCCAAACCATCTACATGAATACAAGGTCGATTTTAAAGCAGAATTTAATAAGTTTGAATTCAGAGTTTTTCTTCTCCTATACCGGTTTCCATACCAAGGTTAAAGACCCCAGTCTACCTTACTATTTTACCCATAGCTTGAAAGAATTGTTGGCTTCATACCTTTCCCAAGGATATTAGTGTTATGTAAAATCCAAACAGCTTCGTTCTGGATTTGAATTCGAGTCGCCGTGTCCATTTCCTACAATGGTAACAATAACACCTCGAGCTACCTCCCTACTCTCTCCATCCCTATATATATATATATATAATATAATCTTTTGGGGGAAAGGTATGAATTCTCTTATTTCTTCCAGTAATGGGTTAAATAGTACTACTCCTGTTCTTTTGCAAGGATGGATTTGGCATTAGATAACCCACGAAAGTCGATATGTCATTACACAAAAAACCGAATATATGTCTAATTTTCCATCATTTCATTAATTTTTTTTAATTGACCCGTTGAATCTCTAAATTACAAATTGTCTCTAGCTGGACATTTTAGTGTCCTCAATACGACAATAAACTTTATCAGGTGATGAATCTCCAGTTTTGGACTTCTGAGGAATATCGAGTCCCACCTTCACTGTCGTTAATCCCGGGTCCGTTCTGATCCGGAGTGATAGAACCTGTTAGGGTTATTGGTCAAGTAGATCTGTTTGGGATAATGTTTATAATGATTTTGAACTACATCAATACATTGGCTCTTAAAACATTGATATTGCAACTAAGTATAAAGTGTTTACCTGTTTAGAATGATTGTGAATTTTATTTAGGCATTGGTTCTGGAAATATTGACATTGTGACTTAGTATGAAGTGTTTACGAGTTTAAAATGATTGTAAAGATAAATTTTCGTACCGTTTATAATCGGAGACCAATAATGTTAAACTGAAATAATTCAAAACGACATTCTATAAAACCAAACAACCATCTGACATCTTTTCAGTGGTTCAAGGTGAGAAAGACTAATGGCTGAATTGTAGCTAACTTAATATGTCATTTTGAACTTAGAGGTTCAATGAAAATAAATTAAGCAAATGACTTAATATGTTTTATCTGGACAGTGGAAGTAAATATATTACACTTGTATATACTTTTTAGGTAAATTAAAATGGGAATATTCCGTACAAGCAAAAAACATTTTCAAATGATGTATGAGGGTGTATTAGAAGTATCTTTGTTTTTGATCAACTATGTTTTTGAAGCTTATGTGAGGATCTGACTGGTCTGTCTTCCGTTTTAAAGCATCATAAGCGACAACAGATTGTGAAATTAAAAGCCAGCTTAAAAACCAGTTAGTTTCCTCTCGAATTCTACAAACAGCTTCAGCATCTTCGTAAAATTCATAAAATGATTCCGGGATGGAAACTTGCTTTTTTTTCACTATTGGAACATCTGAAACAAAAACAACAGCTGCCCTGGGGATACTTGCTGTCACTTAGACTCCAATGAAAGCTTACCAGCTAATTCTGTTGTGAAAAACTCCCAAGTAGTAGTAGTAGTAGTAGTAGTAGTACCACCACCACCACCACCACCACCACGAAAAACCATAACTGATGGCAGAAGTAAAGGATATATATGCTATTTATTCTCTGAGACTTTGCTATCCAAACTCATTGAGCAAATAATAGACCAGAAATTGTGGTTAAAGACTATCAAAGAAAAACATGCCTTCAAATTGATATGCCCGTACTAATAGATAATGAATAAGGCAACAAAGAATATAATGAAATCAGTAAATATAAATACCTGGAAATAGAAATTAAGAGACTGTGGTACCTTAAAACTATCACCGTGCCAGTAATAGTTGGAGCTCTGGGTATGATCAAGAAAAAGACAGATAAATGCATAAAAAAGATAGCTGGCAGTTCCCCTGCCTTTATGAAATACAAAAGAAAAAATATTGCGCCGTACGGAACTAGGGAGACCCCATGGCGTGATGGCTAAAGTACTGGACTGAGGCCTCGAAGTATGCGAGTTCGAACTCCAGTCACTCTATTACGTTCGCTTTTGAACTAATTCCTTTGGAAAAGGCATGAAACCTCTTATCCCCCAAAGCTATGAATTAAATAGTATCACTTCCGTTCTTTGGTATTTAATAACTCACGACGGCTAAGATATTATTAAACTAAACCAAACCAGCTATGGGGTTTATAGTACCATTACTGTTCTTCTACAAGGATGGTTTTGGCATTAAATAACCCACGAAGGTTGATATACCATTAAACAAAGAAAACAAACAGTGGGATTAGATAGTATTGATGGAACATAAGAATATGTTTAATCATTGCCTTCCCTCATGCTAGATCTTGGGTAAAAATCCGGTGAAGGGTTGTAAGAAACCGAAATTAAGGCTGAATGACAATTATAATAATAATCGGATGAATAGCAGGATCTAGCTAAGATGCGGAAAAATTCATGGAGCATGAAGGTGACAGTGATACAAGTCATAGTTGGAGTTCTCGGAATAATCTCAAAGAACCTGGGAAAAAGACTGGAAATCCGCAGAACTGAGACCATCTAGATCGCAGCACTGCTGATATCAGATTTCTGAAAAGAGTCTTCGAGAGTTGCAGAAACTTGGACTTTTATGAAAACCACCTGTAATTACTGGTGGGAAAAACTGAAAATAATAGTTCGTCTTTTTCACGGACTATTGAAAAGAAAGCAAAAATATTGACAAATACCTGGATCTGGCCAGAGAGCTGAAAGAATGACGGCGATGTCAATTGTAATTAGTGTCTTTGGAATAGTCCTCAGTGGTCCAAAAAAGAGACTGAGGGTACTGAAGATCAGAAGAAGAATCGAAACCACCAGACCATAGCATTGTTAAAATCAACTTGAATACTTAGAAAAGTCCTGGAGACTTGAAAAAACTTGTTGTTACTCAGTCTTTAGTGTAAAAGTTATCAGTTAAAAATTGTGTGAATAAAGTCGTTTGGTTGAAATCTCTCTAAAAGGGAAAATATTTTTGATACATAACTAATATATTTAATAAAAATATTAATGACACAGTGAAATCAAAGGTGGGCACCTCGGATGGTGTAATGGTTTGCAAGCTAGACTAACAAACCTTCACGAATGAGTTCGAGTCTCAATTGGTGCCTCATTCATTCGGCCTTGTGACACATCTAACCAAAAAAGCTTAGTAAATTACCATTTGTGGAATCAAAAATTATCTTTAGAGATGTATTTGAAGACTGCTTTGGAGTAAGCAATTTAAAAATACTATTTCTAAACCCTAATACAATAAATAAGCTTAACTTCGTCTGGCACTTACGTGTGTAGGGTACTTTGTAGGGATTGAACTAATTACATGTATAGTGCTTCGAATCCACAGACTATATTCTTGCAGAAAGAAATGTCCTGGGAATAACCTAAAAGTACATCTGATGGTGAGGCTCCAGTTCTTGAGTTCCATGAAGTGTTGTCACTACTTCCTTGCCATTACTCCTAGGTCCACTCTGATCCGGAGTGGTTGTACATTAGGGTCTCATCTATGGGTCAAATAGATAGGTTTGCAAATTATTTGTATTAGATAAAGATACATAATGAATAATCGTGTCCAAAAACTAAAGAAATCCCACAAAAAATGAAAATAAAAACGTTCAATTCCTTAACTCCTAGTCATAAAATAACCCAAGACGGATTGATGTGTAGTTAAAATCAATCAATCATAATTACTGGAGTAATTTTCTGTGCGATTGGCAAACTAACAATTCCCCCACCACCGCAACACACTAATTTCCCAGTAGAAATGGTGTGGATTCTCTGTTTAAAGGCATATCAATCTTCATGAGTTATTTAATGCCAAAGCCATCCTTCTAGAAGAACAACAGCGGAACTATCTAACCCATAGCTGGAAGGATAAGGTGGTTCATACTTTTCGCAAGGGGCATTAGTCCGAAAGTGAACCTAATAGAGTAAGTGGAACTTAAACTCACTTACTTTGAGGCCGTAGTCCAGCACTTTAGCCATAACACCACCTGGGACTCTCCATGGAAAAAAATGTTTTATACTGAAGTCAGCCTTATTCATTTTATTCTATTTTATCTATTCTTTGTAAGCTATTATAGTTTCAAGATTTGGATTCTTTCTTTGATGATATTTCAACCTTCATGGGTTATTTAATGCCAAAGCCAGCAGTGATACAATTGAACTCATATATTTGAGGCCGCAGTCCAACACTTTAGCCATTACACCTCCTCACTCATTAATCATCATCATCATCATATCGTGCTGGCAGCACGGATATCCCTGACCCTCTCTCGCCACTCCTCCCTATCGTTCATCGCCCTAGGTAAGTCTTCAGGACAACATCCTGTATCCTCACATAGCTGCTGAATGTACGTTCGAGCTGGTCGTCCTGCTTTTGCGCGGCCATGTGTGGGGATCCATAAGAGTACATCTCTTATGAGTTCATCTCTGCTTCTCCAGCAGTGTCCTGCATAGATAAGCCAAATAGGAAGAAATTTGGATATGAAGATTGTATTGCGTCAGGTTTCCAATGGGGATGCTGTCTACTTTGAATACCAACTAGTAGCGCACGCTAAGTATGGCACAAAAACACAAGTATGTTTTTACCAACCCCTCGAACGGTCAGGATATGACACAAGGTCAATTTTTAAGCGGAGTTTAACAGGTTTGAATTCAAAGTTTTCTTTCTCCTAGAGAGGTTACCAAACCAAAGCTGAAAAACCTAGTCTGCCCTACTATTTACCCTTAGCTTGAAGGAGAATACTTTTCCAAAGAGTATAATTGTTTTGTGAAATGCAATCAGTTTCGTCCAGGATTTGAACGTGTGTCGCCGTGTCCATTTCCTATACTGATAACCATTACACCACAGGTACCTCATAAACAAAAACACAAGTATGGACCATTAAGTGAAGATCAAACTCGCTATTATAATAATGATCTATGAGGTTAGCTTGAAAATGAAAACTCCACTGCGAGGTTCCTCGTAGTTTATATATTAAGCTTTGTGTGGCTCAACTTATTATTATTGCTCCTTACAAGTTTTCACACCAGCGTTGGCTGATGGTCTTTCCCTTGAGTCTGAGTCTCCTTAAGTCTCCGGGACACTTCTCAGTATTCTTGCTCATCTTAACAATATTATACTTTGGATGGTCTCGACTCGTCCTCCGATTTCTAACTCTTTCAGTCCCCTTACCAAACCTTTGGACATCGTTCCAAGTGCACCAGTTACAATGGGTATCACCGTTACCTTTATGTTCTATATTTTTTCAGTTATTTGGCAAGGTTTGAATTATTATTATTTTACTCTTCAGAGAGTTTTTCACACCAGCGTTACTCACTGGAGCTTGAGTGACAGCAAGTCTCAAGAATCCAGGACTCTTCTTAGCATTCTAGCCGATCTTAGTAATACTGTAGTCTGGATGGTCTCCATTTATCCTTTTATTTCCTAGTCCTCCAGTTCTTTTAACAATCTTTTGGGGATTATTCCCAGTGCAACAATTACAATTGGTATCACCGTCAACTTCATGTTCCATCATTTTTTTAATTCTACAGCAAAGTCAAGATCTCTCTTTTCGCTTTCTTTTGATTTTACTCTGTGGTTTGCAATTCTCATTTTTTTTTTTACTATCTCTAGGTCTAGTCGCCTGGCCGAGATTATTATTATTATTATTGCCTGTTTTTTCACGATAGTTTGTGACAAGAGGTTTCCAGGACCCTTCTTAGTATTCTAGCTGATCTTAATAGTACTGTAGTCTGGATGATGTTGATTCTTTTTCTGATTTTCAGTTCCCCCATTTTTTCCCCAGACCTTTGGGGACTGTTCCAAGGGCACCAATTACAATTGGTATCACCATCATTCAGTGAGGATCGATTTCATTATCATTCTACTTTTTACGAGCTTCTCACACCAGCTGAGGGTCTTTTTTGGGAGTTCGAGCTACAGCAAGTCTCCTCTGGTCTTCAGGACTCTTCTCAGTATTCTGGCCGAACTTAATAAATGCTGTTGTTTAAATGGTATTGATTCTTCCTCCGATTTCCAACTCATCCCTCCCTTCTAACAAGCCTTTGGGGACCGTTCCAAGCGCGCCAAATGTAATTGGTATCACCATTACTGTCATGTTCCACAACTTTGGCCTTTTAGTTGTCTTTCTTTTCACTTTCTTTGATTTTCACTTCCTGGTCCACCAGGACGGCAAAGTACGCTATACGGCAGGATCTCTTTTTTGTTAATTATTATTACACCAGGCAGTTCAGCAGCTTAGATTGGCTCAAGGCTAAAAATATCGGCGAACTCACTACAGTCGTAATAACCAGTGGGAATAGCTTGTAAGCTATTACTCAACAACGAGTTACATTTTTTCAATTACACGTAACTTTATCTGGCACAAGGATACATGAAAAGGGATACTCAGTGAGGACTGAATTCACTTTAGTTGTAATGTAAGAGCGTTCTTTACTAATTAATACATGACAGCAAACCATTCAGTACAGATTTAACGGTCTGAAAGACTAGCTTCCTTATTATTTCCCCGCGGTGAGCTACATTTTCATACTACGTCATACGAGGAATCAAAAGTCGATCAATCCACAACACTCCAAGTGTGTATATTTATTTTTTGTCTGTTATAGTCATAAGAAAATAAGTATTTACCCCTAACCTGCTAAGCACTTATTTACCAAACACTTCCGCTTCGAGCCTCAGGCACAAGGTCATACGTGCAGAGAGCCGGGTGAAGATCGAATTTCGGAAAAACTAGTAAGGATCTGTAAAAATAACTTAAGTAACGTCTCAAAGCACGCTACTTATTTATATTTAAATCTGGTACAAGTTCAGAAATATGGGGCACTCACTGAGGATCAAGTTCCTTATGAACGGCAGGATTAGCTTGCTGACTATGTCTTCCCTCACAAAAAAAATGACGCATGAAGCATGCTCAAAAAGAGTCGAGATTGAAGCTGTATTTACCAAGACAGAAATGAACAATGAATGAAACGTTAATTTTCTTCAAAATATTCCATTTGGCATTCGGTACACTTAGTACTGTGAGCTTTTGTTGGTCGAAACACCTGTAAAAGTTCTCTCTTGATACAGTGTGAATTCGCATCGTCGTATTATTTTTTTTTTTTTTTCATTATTTTCTACGCCCTCAAATTGAAGTGATTTTTAGTTCAGGAAAGTAGTACGGATGTTAGTCTGCTAGGGATTATCACATTGCATAATCCTGTGTTTCATCAAAAACCCTTTGATCACAAAGTATCGAAACTGGTTTCAAGGTTGTTGTTTTTTTTTTGTCAAATGGCCACTGACTCATCTAGATAGCAATCTAGACATCCCTAGTAATACGAAGTAAGCGGACCACATATTTCAAATTGTAACTACGTTTAAACTGTTTGAAATAATTACTTAGTTTTTGATGTAACAAACGCCATTGAAAAACTTCTTTTTGCTCATAAATGACTCAAGGCCATATAAATGGAGCACCCAATGAGACTCGAACTCACTCCCGAAGGATTGCTAGTCTAGAGTCTAGCTTGCTAACCATTACACCCCTCGAGACACTCTCTAACCTTAATACTGACCTATGAAAGGAGAAATTGCAAGAGAAGAAAACTTTTGACAATTTTTGTACAAGGTCGGAAATAACATTGGTACTTCCTGTTGTGGGGCATAAAATAAACTGACTGCATCCCCTTTTGTGGAGTTAAGTTACCCTCCAGTAAAAGAGGTGTCCTGGGTAGGACACTAAACTGCTTCTGATGCTGAGGCTCCAGTTCTGGAGATCTGGGGTGTGTGGTGTACCCCTTCATTGTCATTACTCCCAGCCCCATTTTGAACCGAAGTAGTAGTACCTGTTCCTATCCGATAGGACAGAGAACCCCCAAAAAAACCAACTCTAAATAACAACACAAAAATCTAAATATGTGCAACTACGAATGCGATAGGTATAAAATATCTCAATATAGGTTGACATGTCGTTAAATTAATTAATCAATAAATCCGTCAGGTAATATATTCTGGTAACATTTGTAGATTTCTAAGACAATGACAAATCTTTAAGAATATGTAAAAAGAAGAAGCTTCTATGAATAGTCTGTACAAACTTTTTCTTTGTAGCTTTAGATTATAGAAGTTTATTATTAAATATGAAAACTAAAAAAAAAAGTTACATTAACGGAAGATTTGCAATCTTGTAAAATAAAACTAATCTATAATTCAGTAAAATAAAAGTTAATTCTCCCATATTAGACACGCACCACAACCTGCCCTGATAGTGGACCAGTCGGCTGGGGCTGTAGAATACACCGACTGCTTCTCTACAGAGGGGTAAGAATTCCCTAACGAGTATCCTGGGTATGACACTAAACAATCAGATGGTGAGGCTCCAGTAATGGGGAATATGGAGTACACCTTCATCGGCATCGCTCACTGGTCCACTCTGACCCAGAGTGGAAGCACCTAATAGGGTCTTATCTATGAGTCAAATAGAACTGTTTGACATTTAAACTGAGTGCAAGTAAATAACCTGTGCTAAATTGAGTGCTTGAAATAGAACTGTTTGGTCATTTAACTATGTGTAAAAAATGAATGATGTTTAATTGAATTGTTAATGATATATAGCAATAAATACTTTAAACCATTTAACAAAAGAATGAGCTTTGGCTCGTTTAAAAACGTTATCAACAAATAATTTGCAAATCATATATGTATTCAATATAAACGTATAAAGAGTATTTGGCATTAAATAACCTGCAATTTTATGTCAGAAAACCCAACCAAACCTACCCTGAACGCTACTCTAAGCTACATTTTATAACAAGCAATGAATATATCATTCGTCTCGTGTTCTTAATCTGAAACAATTACATTTGTGCTAAATATCTAAAAAATATTTTTTTAGATTTAATTGCTTTATGTGTGTATATATATATATGTGTGTGTGTGTGTGTGTGTGTGTGTAAATTTAAGTAAATTTGTTTGTTGAATCATCAATCCCGTTATTAGAATAATGCTAAAGTCAATTTTAAAACATCTGTTTAACTATTATCCTGAAGTGATAAGGCTTTTGTAGACAATCTGCTAAAGTCTCTCAACCTATTATTCTAACATTGATTAGGATATTCTGAAATCAATCTAGGTACAAGCACTTGGACTAAACGACAGTTAAATAAACATTAACATCTCTCTCTCTCTCTCTCTCTCTCTCTCTCTCTCTCTCTCTCTCTCTTATATATATATATATATATATATATATATATATATATATATATATATATATAATGTGTGTGTGTGTGTGTATTATCGTGTTCACATCTTTTAAATGATATATACGCAAGTTAAGAAGGATTTTGAATTCCTTAAAATGGTGGGTTCTCGCTGTCACCACCATCCATGATGATACTGAGGCTTCGATTTAGGAAGGAGTGAAGGATTCTGTTTAGCATTATGTGATTGTTTTCATTATATCGAGAAATGAATGATTGAAAAGTGAATGATGACTCCACAAAAATATCAACCAGTTGCAAATTTAACTAGAAATTGCTATGTTCTCTATGTGTATTGCTCTTAGAAAGATCTCGATATGATGTGCCGTTTTTGCCGGATTAAGTCCACACACACACACACACACACACACACACACACACGAACATAATGAGAATTTTAGTCATGTTGAGATGCAGTTAGGATAAAAGTCTATGACGTTTGGATAAATATTAGCTTATCCAATACCTCAACTTTTTATATAAGACCCTGGTGAATCTTCTAAAGTCATTTTTGCGAAGAAAATTAATCTCGAACTATCAAATAAAGATAGAATAAAAATACCAATGGGAAATTAGGAACTATATTTTTTTTGTTTGTTATTGATTTTTCTTTTCTTTTCTTCTTTTTTTTTTTTTTTTTTTTTTGTTCAGAAGGTGTACCTTATTTGATTGCATGTAAGACCCTCCTTTTTTTTGGCTTTTGATATTTAAAACAGTATAATGGAGTTAGGCCAAGTATTTGTACGGAGTTTTGTACGAATTCTGGGTAAACATAAGCCTATCAGCTACCTCAATTTCGCAAATATGTCCTAGGAAATATTTTTTTGGGGTGGGTGGGTGGGGAGGAAGGAGTATGTTACTATTTCCTGAAGACACCTTTTTGACCGAAGATACGGTAAAAAAAGTACCTTCACTATTATTTTAAACTGGTAAACATTTTATCCCTTCTCAAGTAAAAGCTTAATACTTACTTGCTATATGAATGTTTTTGTTAGAACCAAAGTAGTTAAAAATCATTTGAAACGTTATCCTAAAAATATCTTTGGGACCTGTATAACCAACAGGTACTGCAACATCGGGTCAGAGTTGACCCGGGAGTAATTGCAGCTAAAAGGTATCTCCACACTCTCCAGAGCCCAAGAAACTGGAGCCTCATCAAAGGATACAATTTAATGTCATACCTAGGATGCAGGGTGTGTCTTCAAAGCCATCAAATAAGATATATATTACATCCTATACACATTTTCTAAGTTACACATTCACTGGTTAAAAAGTAATTCTCTTAAAAAGGCACAAATATATGATATCTGTGTAAGTGCGTATGTGTTTAAGGGAAGATATGAGGGACAGATATTTTACGGGTCGCACTGAAATTTTGGAAGACAGTTTATTCAACAGTAAAGAAAAATATCAGCGAAGATTTTCTTAAAATCGAAAAACAATAATCTAAAACTGATATCAGCACTTATCTGAAAAGATTGTTTCTAGTAGAATATCACACAAATGTTTTCATTTAGCAATTTTAAGGTATTTGGATTAATTTAACACACACACACACACACACACACACACACACACACACACACACACATATATATATATACATATATATATATATATATATATATATATATATATATATATATATATATATAATGAAGTTATTTTAAATGAATATGTTTTAAAATTTCTAAAAGAAAATATGCTGAAATTGATTTTAATTTTGTTAATCTTACTTTATTTTTTATAAATAAAGTTATTTTTTTGTGAATTAAGTTATTTATTTATACTAAATAAGAGATAGTTAATAATATATTATCTTTTTAAAATATTAATTTTTAAAACTTTTCTATTTAATCCTTTTTTATGATTGATTAATTTTAAAGGCGGGGCAACCTGTCTAGGATTATTTCATACCTAGATGTTTAGGAATCGCGTACATAGTACTTCACATTTTACATTTTTTGTATAGGTGTTTCTTAAGAGTTTTTTTTTTTAAATGTGCACACGATTCCATTGAATATGAATAATTTTAAAACAGATGAGACCCTAACGGGCGCCATCACTCAAAGTCAAAGGGAGCCAGGGAGTAATAGTGATTGTGGAGTGATTCCACACTTCCCAAATCATCAGATTTTGAGCTTCACCATCAGATGCACTTTAGTGTCATGAACAGGTCACCCCTTTTGGGGGGGATCTTACCCCTTTGCAGGGGATACTGTCAGCGTATTCAAAGCCCAGACGATAGGACTAGTTTATGTTTAGTTTTATCGAAAGAGAAATATTTTTCAACAGTTCGCCATGATTTTTTAAAAAATGACGTTTTGATAAAATTTTGAAAAAAGTTTCAAAATTTGTTTAGGAACTAGGTTTGATTAAACAATGGTTGGTTACCGAGATATGGTGAGCAGGAGGTGACACTTATTAAGTTTTTTGATCGCGAACGTTTTTTTCTACCGAGAGAGGTTTTCCAATAATTCGTTTTAAACTTTTTATAGCTATTTTTCCCGCCAATCTTGATCCGTTTAAATCAGTGCTTTTCAAACTTCTTTTTTTTACCAATGGATATCTTTGATTCATATTTTACACTGGTGAACCCTCAATAGATATTTTTTAAAAATCCTTTTGATTCAAATATTGTTTGGAATTGTATAAAAATTGTTAGAATATTTTGTGCATTGTAGAGTTAATTTATCGTGTTTAAACTACTAACTAAATTCTGTCTTCTCCAGTTGACTGGGGCTGTAATGTACACCGACTGCATCTCAGTAGAGGAGTAAGACCCCCACCCAAAGAATCTCTTGGATATGACTCTAAACAATCTGATGGTGAGGCTCCAGTCCTGGAGTGTGGGGGTATATGGAGTACCTCTTCATTGCCAGATCCACTCTGATCCAGAGTGATAGCACCTGTTTGGGTCTCATCTATGAGTCAACTAGAACTGTATAATCATTTTCTATACTTAAAACCATTTAACTGTTAGCAAACGAATGATTTATATTACATTGCAATGCTTGAAACCATTTAGATGTGACAAATAAAACTCTTAATGTAAGTTAAATAGTTTCAAATATTGCAATCTGTGTAAACAAATGAGCCCTGGCTTGATTAAAGATATTACCTACAAACTCTTCACTTAAAAATTATGTATTTGTATTAATAGGATTTGGTATTAAATAACCTATGAGATTTGATAAGCCATAAAACACCAACCCACTAATTGAATTCTCGGGAAAATTAATGAAAAATAAGTTATAAGAATACAAGGATACATTTATTTTTTAAAAAGAAACTTTGTAGTTACTGTTTTCAATGCTAGCCTTGTGGTAGATGTTGATCGGCTAGTTTTAAAATATTTGGTTTTTAATATTATGAATAATAATCGAAGATCATCACTTAAGCTTTTGATAGTAAGTTAGAGATATGGAAGTGCCCGTGGTGTAATGGTTATCGTCGTAGGAATTGGACACGGCGACACGAGTTCAAATCCTAGACGAGACTGATTGCATTTCACATAGCACTAATACTCTTGGGAAAGGTATGAATCCAGTAATTCTCCCTCCAGCTATGGGTAAATAGTAGGGCAGACTAGGTTCTTCAGCCTTGGCGAGGTAACTAGTCTAGGAGAAGGAAAACTCAGAATTCAAACCTGATAAACTCCGCTTAAAAATTGAGCGAAGGGGTTGGTAAATATGGTTAGAGATACGGCTGAAACCAGATTCAACAAGGATAACATACAACTATAGCAAAGTTTACTTTTTCTTTTATTGACCACTGAATTATTATCGTAGACCTCCAATATACTATTTTGCTTACATGGATCCCCCCCCACCAGGTACCATGAGGGGCCCAGCTGAAATCCATTAAAACATTTTAATCATATATATATTATCTCTCAAATAATACTTATGGAAATAAAGAAATAAACAAAAAAGGTTGATATGCCATTAAACAAAGAAAAGAAACAAAACAAATGTTGTCAGTTTAAGATCCAATTTAGTCAGATTTTAATAAGTTGAAGAATCATTTCAAATGGTATGCAAAATCTTCGATAATGACATATCAAAAGAATATTAAAATGAGAACCATTGTGACAATTTCGTATTTTGTTTTACGAATTCTTCAACGATATTGTCCAAGTTTTGATCTTTATATTGTCGATTGGAAGTCAGAACAGTTGTCGGCACTCTGACTCCCTACCAGGGAATTTTCTGATTTTTTTTTCATTCAAATTTATTCATTTCCCCATTTTTTTCTATTTGTAAATGGAAAGTCCTATTGTCTCAAACACACTACCCTTCATATCCCATTACCCATTGGGGAAGTGATTTCCAGGTCCCCCTCCCACTCACTTGGGTAACGAACCTGATTAAACTTAATCTCAATGAATGAAATTATGAATTTTTTGCTTATTATCATCAGATACTAGCTGTTCAAATTGCAAAGGGAAAAACATTCCTGTCTGACGTCAACCAGCATCCTTCCATTCTAGTTGGTGTGGTTTCTTTCCTTAATGGCATATCAACTTCCGTGGGTTAGTTAATGCAAAAGCCATTTGAGAAGATAAGGGAATTCAACAACTTTCCCAAGAGTATAGTCTGAAAAGGAACCTAATGGCGTGACTGGTATTCGAGTTCGTTTACTTCGAGGCTGCAGCCCAGCACATTACACCACAGGGACTCTTCCCACTACTATTGGGACTATCTTTTTAAACAAGTACGTTCATAGGACCTTGTGCCAAACTTAAGCTTCCCATTTAACTGACTTGAGTCATAGAATACCAAAACAGCTTTTTTAAGTTTACGAAAAAGTTTTAATGACCATATTTACTAAACCTTTTATTCCGGATGTGACTTATTTGAGAATCTTGTCAGCACTTTTTTCCCCTCAAATCATACAAACCAATTTAGAAACATAATTATGAAAAAGGAAAAATATTTTTTGAAATACCTATAGCTACGTTTCCTTAAAGTTTTACTAACACTGCCGAGATATCATATTAAAACATTTTTGACAGCCTTTTTTTTAAGTAAATTTTTATTAAACAAAAATTTAAAAATGAAAACTTCATTTTTGATTTTGTAAGACTGAAGAGTTTGCCTTTTTTATTGTTTACAGTACGTTTTCCGATAAGGTAATTATGTAAGCCGATTCACTTCCTGGTTTAAGTTAATGATGACTTTTGTATTGGCAGTGTTTAAAAAAACGATTTTTACTGGTTATTTTGTTTTAAAAGGTTTTTAATTTTATTTTGTAATTTTTCGTTTTTGTTTTAAGAGTCAGAAATGATGTCAAAAGCTTTTAAAGAAGGTGCATGAATAATATGAGATGTAAAAACCGCACGAGAAATTATAGAAAGAATACTACTGGTTTTTCACGCGCACCTAGGCTTATGTGTGTGTGTGTGTGTGTGAGTGTGTACGTGTGTGAGCTCGCACGAAATGACTGGTAAATATTGAGAGGAGAGAGAAAAGGTGTGTGTGTGTGTGTGTGTGTGTGTGTGTGTGTGTGTGTGTGTGTGTGTGTGTGTGTAGTCTTTGAAAATACCAAAGAAAAGAAGGGCTGGTCGAATAAGCGAGAATTCTCTCTCTTTAGGGCCTCCTCTCTCGTTCTCCTTCAGTACTTCACTAGTTCAACTACTCTCTCTCTCTGGCTCTTTCTATATGCTCCCCACTTCTCTCTCTCTCTCTCTGTTTTCGTTTGCATTTTTTCTACTTCTTCCTCTTGCATCCATTGGTGTATCTCGAAAATAGCTTGCCACTCAGCGTAAATTTGGCACTGGCAATAATGTACTGGCGGTTTTGTCGTCTGATTTGACTTGACACTGTGGATCTGATGTAAAGCAAATATCGTCGAACTGTTTCGTGCGGGTAATCGAAGCCCACTGAATCTCACATTTTTCTTTCTCTTGGGCTCTTCTTCTTCTTCTTCTTCTTCTTCTTCTTCTTCTTCTTCTTCTTCTTCTTCTTCTTCTCTCTTTTTGCAAATGTAATCGATACTAAATGCAACATTGGGCCAACTTCTAACGCATTTGCCGATTTTGTATGTAACACTAGCGCTGCTCAATATATCACATATGCTTCGTTTTTGCACAAGAAGGTAGTTTTATTTTCGCAAGTCTTATGTCTGGCTTACGAATTCTGTTTTCAGATCCTATCTATCTATCTATCTATCTATCTATCTATCTATCTATCTATCTATCTATCTATCTATCTCAGACTACATCTATTTATCTGTCTATCGATCTGTCTTAGTCTGTTCGTATCTATCTATCTATTTATGGAGATCGTCGGTATCTATCTATCTATCTATCTATCTATCTATCTATCTATCTATCTATCTATCTATCTATCTATCTATCTCCACAAGTTCATCTTAGAAATAGACAAAATGATGTATAAATACACAAAAACGTTTGTTTACACGTAAAAAGATATATATTTTTCTACCCCGATTTAATTCTTTATCTCTCTTTCTCTTTCTCTTTCTCTCTTTCTCTCAGTCAGTAAAATTGTCTGTCTGTTTCTCTAACCATCTGTCTGTTTCGGGGTCTGCTTGCTGAATGAGTTAGGTGCTTGTTAACAGCAAACCTATCTAGTCCATGTTCATAAAAGCTAGGATTTCGACTGGATTCTAATTTTCAAGGCAGGCAGGCAAGCAGGCCCTCATCACTTGGAAGATTGGCGCAACACGATCTTCCAACTCTCGTCGCAGTAAGTACATTCGTGTACTAGTATAATCTACGCTACCCATCTTTTTTTTTCTGTCTATCTTTAAGATGTATGAGTTGATTTTAAACTTCGTATTAACCTCGGGCTTGAAATTAAGATTTATTTAACGAATCATAAAATTAAGAATTTTTTGAGCGTCCCGATTTTTTTTTTTTTTTTTTTTTTTTTTTTTGATAGACTGATTTCTTTTCCTTCTTAATGTGTGTCTTCGTTCATTAAGCGATTTTTAAGGTCTCAATAATCAATTGACTGGTTTTTATAATTGATAATTTCCAATTTTCCAGTTTAATTGGCATCATTTCAACAATTCATATGTAAAAAAAATGACAGTTTGTTTTTCATGAAACTATAAACAGATTTGGACTGACTAAATTTTCAAGTTTTTTTTTTTTCCTTAGATATAAGCGTTCCTCACAATGTACTATGAAATATACTTATCTGGGGTGTTTTAGTACTCATATCCGGTTCAAAACTTAAGGGATATTTATCTAAGTCGTATCCTCCTCCTTCTCTTCCTCCTCCTTCTCTTCCTCCTCCTTCTCTTCTTCTTCTTCTTCTTCTTCTTCTTCTTCTTCTTCTTCTTCTTATTATTATTATTATTATTATTATTCATTGTGAGTTTTTTTTTCACATCGTGGTTTTAGCTGATTGTTTTTTTTTTTTTTTGAAGTGACAAGTCTCCCCAGATCTCCCATGACTCTTCCAAGTATTCCTGCTGACTTAACAGTGCTGTGGTCTGAATGGTCTTGATTCTTCCTCTGATCTCCAATTCCTCCAGTCTCTTTTCCAAGTCATTGAGGACCGTTCCAAGTACTCCAACTAATATTCGTGTCACTGTCACTTTTATTATTATTATTCTACTCTTTCTGAGAGTCTTTCACACTAGCGTTAGTTGATGGTTACTCACTGGTGCTTGAATGACATCAAGTTTTCTCAAGTCTCCAGGACTCTTCTCAGTATTCTGGCAGATCTTAATAATGCTGTCGTCTGGATGGTCTCCACTTGTCCAATTATTTCATAGTCTTCCCGTCCTTTTACCAGTTCTTTGGGGTTGTTTCAAGTGCACATATTACAATGGGTATCCCCGTCACCTTCATGTTTCATAGTTTTTATTATTATAATTGTAGGATTTTTTTACACCAGCTTTAACATGTAATATTTCACTGGAGTCTGAGTGACAGCAAGGCACCTCAGTTCTCTTGAACTCTTCTTAATATCCTAGCCGATTTTAGCTGTGCTATGGTCTAGATAGTCTCGATTCTTCTGTTCTCCAGCTCTCTTTTCCAGTTTTTTTTAGACTGTTCTAATGGCTCTAACTAATCAACATCTTTAA
>CAUZXS010006251.1:140000-141002 GCA_963585895.1 Sepioteuthis lessoniana | reverse complement strand
GAGTGGACCTGCGAGCGATGGCAATGAAGGGGTACTCCGCATTCCCCAAAGCTCCAGCATCACTGGAACCTCACCATCAGATTGTTTTGTGTCATATCCAGGACACTCGTTTCTTACCCACTCTGCAAAGAAGCAGTCGGTGTATTCTACAGCCCCAGCCGACTGGGGGGGGATATGAGCTCCTCTATCCCGATGAGTGAAAGAAACAGTAACGCAACTTGTCTTTTACGAGCATGGCTTTGACATTAAGTAACCCACGAAGGTTGATATGCCATTAAATAAAAGAAAAATATCAAAGCATCAGAGGATAAAGCCTGAAATGACAATAAAAGTCGATGAAACTATAAAAGAACAATCATTTACTCCTTCCAAACAAGAAGTTTGAGCAACTATAATATATCAAAATAATAAACAAAACTGAATCACCCTACTGAATGTGTATATATTATATTTACCAACCCCCCCGCTCGGGCAGGATATGACACAAGGTCAATTTTTAAACGGAGTTTAACAGGTTTGAATTAAGAGTTTTCCTTTACCAAGAAGAACCTAGTCTGGATTCATACCTTTCCCAATGGTATTAGTGCTAGGTGAAATGCAATCAGTCTCGTCCAAGATTTGAACTCGTGTCGCCGTGTCCATTTCCTACGACGATAACCATTACACCACGGGTACCTCCAAATGTGTATATACATAAGAAAGAATGTGATGTGCAAATCAAAGTCTCTCGGACAAATACCCTTGGGAAAGGCATGAACACCCTTATTCTTCCAGCTATGGAAATAGTACCACTACTGTTCTTCAAGAAGGATGGATTTGGCATTAAATAGCCTACAAAGGTTGATATGCCATTAAACAAAGAAACCAAACCAAATCAAAGTCTGTTGGAGGGTTTAATTTAACATTTCGCCCTTAATAACTTTCAGCAGATTTTTTTTTTCGATTGAAACAAAATACAAAAAGAAAAAATAAAAAATAAAAAAAGAAAAAAGAAAAAAAATA
>CAUZXS010006251.1:105000-135000 GCA_963585895.1 Sepioteuthis lessoniana | reverse complement strand
GGTGACAAATGACAAAAAAAGACTAAAAATTATTTGATGAAAGAATATATCAGTCAAAATTAACGATTTGTTAATTTGTTTCTTATATTTCAAGTGCTTTTACTTTTAAGTCTTAACCACAGTCACACAAAATGTTTTAAAAATCTTTTTTTTCCGGGAGGAGTCATATTATAATTTTTTTTTAACTAAATTTTCCATAAAACCACAAATGTAAAAAAATACAAAGTTTTAATAGTAATTATTAGAAAAAAAAATCAATGAAAAAAAAAAAAAATGAAAAGGATCACTTAAAAAGAAAGATAAAAAAGAATAAAGTGAAAAACCCGACAACCCCCCCCAAAAAACCAACAATTATCCCAACCCCCATAAAATGCAATATTTTAACTGTTGATAAAGTAAAATAAACAGACAAATTATATATATATTCACTCCAAATTCATAAAAATCTAATTCCAAAGTCCTCAAATTTTACCCACGCATCTTTTCCTCCCAATTTCAACAGATTCATTTTAACGTTAAAGAATCTTTTTTTTTTTTTTTATATATATTCACATGGTATATCAACCTTCGTGGCTTATTTAAAGCCGTATAAGTAGTGTTAACCCATATCTGGGGCGGGGAATAAGGGGTTTATACCTTTTTTTTTTCAGGGTATTAATCCGCGAGTGAACAAGAACTCACGAACAACCATGTCAAAACCCTGCACGTTAGCTACAATGTCACGGATATTTCCCCTTTTTTGTGTAATTGTTTAAGAATTTTAAAAATTTTTGCTCACGGTCCGATCAAATGCGAAAGATATTTAAACAGATTTATTTGACCCATCATAGATGCGGTCCTAAAAGATACAACCAATCCAGGGCAGTGTAAATCTGGTTATAATAGAAATGAAAAGGTATTTTACACTCCTCAGATCTACAGGACTGGAACCTCACCACCAGATACAGTTTAGTGTCATACCCAGGCTACCCTTGTTATATATATATAAAACCAAAAATATATATAAAGAAAAGACAAACACACATGTGTGTTCGTGTGTGTGTGTGTGTTTTGTTCAACTTCCGTTGGTTATTTAATGCCAGAGCCATCCTTGTGGAATGGCATTAGTGGTACAATTTAACTTTTAGCTCGGTAGATAAGAGGTTCATAACTTATCTAAGGGTATTAGTCCAAAAGTGAGCGTTATAACGTTTTTGGAGTTCGAACTCCAAACTTTCTACGGTGTCCCAGTCCAGCTCGTTAGCCACAACGTCACGGGGGACTCTTGAACATTTTTAGTATGTAAGAGAGAGAGTCTATAGCACTCTTTGCTTCTCTCTCTCATTCTCTGTCTGTAGAAATTTACAAAGCTCTTTGCTTCGATGTGGCACAAGGCCGAATGAATAGGGCGCCCAATGAGACTCGAACTCACTCGTGTAGGTTTGCTAGTGTGCCCTTCATTCTCTGTCTGTACTTTAAGCCTCCCTGACAAGGTGGCTGACACTTTGAAATTAAATAAGCTTTATCGATACTACAATAGTCATCATCAAGTCGCACCTTAGGGGACAGTCCTTCGACTCTCTCTCACCATCCATCTCTATTGGTTGGTCTTTTAGGCTACATCTTTTATGTCCGCACAGAGTCTTTAATGGTCAGCTAACCCTGGCACGTCCATGTGCAAGCGTCCATACGGACATCATTTATAAGTGTAACTTTGCTTCTCCAGCAGTGGTCAGCATATCTTGTTGATCTTACTGGAATGTTTTGGGAGATGGGAAGTAAGTGACCGTACAGCTATGAGGATGTTGCTTATCAGATTTGTTCAAGACAGCACGCAGCATTTTTGTTTACCACCCTTTAATGCATTTTCTTAGTGTACGTTTGATGCATCCATGTAGTCGTATGGATAGTTCTGTAGGGAACGAATGAATAAATAAAAAAATTAAATTAAAAGAAATAAATAAATAAATAGATAAAAAGAAAACTTAAATTTGAAGAAACTCCCAGAGGTCTCTAACGGAAAAGGAGATGACGCATGCGTATAAAAGAAAAAAGGATTTTCCCCTTGAAAAAGGAAACAATATCTTCTTTCTCTTTTCAGGTAGTGTCCGTCGAACCAACAACATCATTTTGCTGTCTGGTGTTTTGGGCACCACGCTGCGTCTTGGGACGTAGCGTTGGTTAGTCCATTCACCAAGTAAATAAAGGAAAGTATGGAAGAAATGTTTTCGTCTCTTATCTGATTCTATCTTTTCTTTTGGGACTTTCTAAGGGCAAGGCTGTGTTGCCAAATATCGTCTCATTCTATCGGATAGAACAAACTTCAGTAGATGAGATATTGCTACCAAGCTATGGGAACTGGTCCATTAATTCTATATTATTATTTTTGCATAAAAATTACGGCCTGACGCAGAAATAAACCAACAGCGCATATTCGTTTAGTTTATCTAATGGCACATCAAATCCTTCTGGATTATTTAATGACGAGATTTGATTCATTTGTGAATGTTTGATCGTAATCATAATTATATTCTCAATAGGTTTTCTGCAGGTGCCCGTGGTGTAATGGTTATCGTCGTAGGAAATAGACACAGCGACACGAGTTCAAATCCTGGACGAGACTGATTGCATTTCATATAGCACTAATACCCTTGGGAAAGGCATGAATCCAATTATTCTCCCTCCAGCTATGGGCAAATAGGGCAGACTAGATTCTTCAGCCTTGGCGAGGCATCTAGTCTAGGAGAAGGAAAACTCTGAATTCAAACCTGTTAAACTTCGCTAAAAAACTGACCTTGTGTCATATCCTGCCCGAGCGGAGGGGTTGGGTAAATATGATAATTATATTTTCAATTTTCCATTGTGGAAGGGTCTTCATGATGTAATGGCTTAAGCGCTGGACTGCAGAATCGCAGTAAGCGAGTT
Organism: Sepioteuthis lessoniana; assembly: GCA_963585895.1. Lineage (NCBI taxonomy): Eukaryota > Metazoa > Mollusca > Cephalopoda > Myopsida > Loliginidae > Sepioteuthis > Sepioteuthis lessoniana. Next base: position 132,096 of record CAUZXS010006251.1, on the reverse strand, counting down.
CGAACCACGTTTACTTTCGGACAAATACACTTGGGAAAGGCATGAACCCTCTTATCGTCCCAACAATGGGTTATCATGATACCACTACTGTACTTCTAGAAGGATGGATTTGACATTAAATATCCCCAGAAGGTTGATATGCCACTTAATAAAACAAACAATATTCCATTGCATTTTTAAAAAAATGTGAAATCATTTTTGCACACAGATCTAATATCAAATATTCCTTACAAATTATTTTGCACAAAGTTGTATGGTTTCAAGTATTCCTATCTAATATAAATAATTTAGTTTGGTGGGGTTTATGGCATATCAACCATTGTAGGTTATTTAATGCCAAAATCCTGTTTTTACACTGATCAAATATATAGGATTTGTAAACACACTTTAATGATAATATTCTAAAACGAGCCGGAGTTTGTTTGTTTTTTTTACACTCAGTTAAAGGGTCTCTAGTATTATTATCCAACACTAATAATTCTATTTAATATTGATTATTTGTTTGCACACAGTTAAATGGTTTCAAGTATTGCTATATAACAGCCATAATTTAACATCAGTTATTTATTTGCACACATGGTTTATTTTATTTGAACTATAAATAGGACCTTATGGACTATTACTCCGGGTAAAGAAGACCTGGGAACAAGGGTAATGAAGGGGTACTCCTCAATTCCAATTCCAAAAGCTGGAGAGTCGTTGTATACTACAGCTCCAGCCGACTGGGCTGACAAATAATTTGCACACAGTTATATGGTTTCAAGTATTATCTAATGACGGCATTGAAGGGGTATTCTATACTCTCCAGAATTGGAGCCTCACCATCAGATACAGTTTGGGGATTTTTTTTTTTTAGAGGGGTCTTTCTCTCTGCAGGGGATACAGTCAGCGTATTGCAAGCCACGCCTACACGGTAATAGAATGGATAGTAGTCTTTGGTAGTAGTTTGTAAAACAGAGGAAAATAAGGACGCATTTTCAATTTACAAACAACCAAAAAATGAAAGACGTTTATTGAAGTGTCTGTGTTGATGAGTTAAATATGATAATAAACACGTGTGTGCGTGAGAGAGAGAGAGTGGGAGTGTGTGTGTGTGTGTGTGTGTGTTTGTAAATAAACAAAAGAAGTTGTGTTTTGAATAAACAAAGATTCAGTTTAATCGGTAATCAGATAAGTAGCGTGTCAAAAGGGGAGAGAGAGAATCTAAAATGACAAAGGCACGTTCTTTGCGACCAAGAAAATCTAGTTTGCTGCCCGGCAAATGCTTGGGTGGACCGGGGGGGGGGGTAGACGAACTTTAGACACACGTCACAAGAAAATATAAAAAGACTATACCAAGTACCTCACCCATAAAATAGAGGGGACAGCTTAATATTTATCATACACGCACACATATACATACATTATGATCAACTTTATTGTGGCACAATGCTAGAAGTACGGGACACTCAGTGAGAATTAAATTCACTAACGATGATCTGGTAGACTTGTTCGTTAACCCTGACACCTTATGAGGAGCACCTTAAAAAAAAGTAGAAATTTTATTCGTCCTACGACCGCAAGAGGCATTTAGTGAGAATCAAACTCGTTACCCTGTTGCAATTAGTCTGATTGACGAGCCTGGCTAACATTAAATTATATTAAGGCGTACTAACTAAAATTTGCCAAAAGTATGCAACTAAATTTACTAATATCAGCTTAGCTGTGGTACAAGGCTAGAAATATGAGAGACTCGGTAAGAACCGAATTCACTCTGGGTGAAGTAGACTTGTTCAGTAATCAGTACATCACGTGAAACATTAAACAAACAAAAAAAACAAACAAACTTGTATTTGGCAAACTTTGGTGCACTTAGTGAGAATCTAACTCGTTACTCAATTGTAGTTAGTTAATAAGTTGAGCTTGGTAATAAAGACGCTATGATTGGTACTTGGATTAGATTTAAGGATGACTAAGCACTTTCTTTTCTTGACTAAAAGATTAAAAGCATTGACGACTATGATACCTTTAAATTGCAACAAATGCTATTATAAATACATTACATTTAGTGTTAATAATTTGAATTTATTATATATCGACAAATATGGTATCTATTGTAAAAAAAACTTAAAAAAAAAAACTAGATGGGCGCCTAATGTGATGTAATGGTTAACAGACTGTTGTTAATTTCTCACCGAGTTTTCTCCTATCTGGCCTCTGATGCTGCACATTAAACTAAACTAAGTAAATTACGATGTACAAAAGTATCTTAAAAGAAATTTTTATAAAATAAATAAAAATTCAATCTGGTAGGTAAATTTTGAAATTTAAAAACATGAGCCTGGTATCTAAATGATTATTTTATCTCTATATTTAATAAAGTACATATGTAACAAAATATTCAAGTAGTTGAAGAAGAAGAAGAAGAAGAAGAAGAAGAAGAAGAAGAAGTGGTTGAAGAAGAAAAAGAAGTGGTTGAAGAAGAAGAAGAAAAAGAAGAAGAAGTTGAAGAAGAAGAAGAAGTTGAAGAAGAAGAAGAAGTTGAAGAAGAAGAAGAAGTTGAAGAAGTTGAAGAAGAAGTTGAAGAAGAAGAAGTTGAAGAAAAAGAAGTTGAAGAAAAAGAAGTTGAAGAAAAAGAAGTTGAAGAAAAAGAAGTTGAAGAAAAAGAAGTTGAAGAAAAAGAAGAAGAAGAAAAAGAAGAAGAAGTTGAAGAAAAAGAAGTTGAAGAAAAAGAAGAAGTTGAAGAAAAAGAAGAAGTTGAAGAAGAAAAAATTGAAGAAAAAATTGAAGAAGAATAATATAAATGAATAAATAAATAATGTCGGTTGTAGTAATAATAGTACCAATTTAATTATTTAAAAAAAACAAACGAGAAAAAAATCAATATTGTATCAATTTAATTGATTATTTTAGTGTCAGAAAATTAAAAACATCTAAGGAAAAAGAAATTTTAGAAAAAGATTTTTTTTTATTGAAAACAAATACAGTATCTAATTTTTTTTTAAAGAAATAACAAAAAACTTATGTAGTATCTATTTGATTATTAAAAAAATTCAAGAATTAAAAAAATAAATATGGCGTTTCATTATTTTTAATTATTGTAGATATCAGAAAATTTAATATATTATCCAAGATAGAATAAATTTTCCACAATCTTAAAAAGTTAGTTTCGGTTTTGCTTTTTTTTTGTTTAAAGGCATATCAACCCTTGATGGTTATTTAATGCCAACGAGCCAATATTTAATAGTTTGTACATTGTTAAATGGTTTCAAATGAGCGATGGAATAAATTCTATTTGACCCTAGTTCCGGGTTAGATGGGAATAGGGAAGAATAGCGATGAAGGAGGTACTCCATGTCCCCAAAACTTCAGAATTCAAGTTTCACAATCCGATGGTTTAGTGTCATATCCAGGACATTCTGAAGAGATGAAATTGACAACTTCAGTCTCAGCCAACTGGGCTAGTTTTTAAAGTAAATGAATTCAATATTTTCTTAATAAAAGCATAAAGTTTAATTTATGACAGATTTTTAAATTTCGGGTATTTTGTCAGTGAAAACATCCCATTTAAATTCTCAGCGTGTTTTTATTTTCCATAAATGTAAACAAAATTTCAAAGTGAAATAAATATGTTCAAAATGTTTGAAAATTTGTTCGTTTTATTTTTTTTTCTTTTAAAATCATTTATACCCGATACTTCTTTTTAGATAAAAATTCTAGGAAAAATTTACAGAATCGTCATGGGACTTACAATTTTCTAATGGAGTTATTTTTTCAACAAGTACCTAATCATATCTAGATTGATAGAAAGTAATTGACTGATTTTCACAGCAGGTCGACCCGGTTATTTTGGGTTTAAAGGTTATAGAATTAGGTTCATTGTCTGTTCAACATTTACATTTTTTTTATTTGGATGTTTCTTTGGTTTTTACACATAGAAATATTTGACATTATATAACTATCTAATACAAATGATTTCCAGACGGTTGTAAAGTTTTAAGTATTCCTATCTAATACTATCAATTGTATTGTTTCAAGTAATTATTTCTTTTAGATAGTAATATAGTTTCAAGTAACTAATAATAATCCTTAGTAAACAATTAGAGCTTCAAGTAACTATTCCTAATACAAATAATTTGCCCCCAACTATGGGTTAGATCGTAACACTAGTATCCTTCTGCGGTGATGACTGACATTAAATAACCCATGAAGGCTGATAAGCCATTAAACAAAGAGACCAAACCAAATAATTCACACTGTTATATGTCATCAACTATTCCTGACAAATAGGAATAATTTTTAAACAGTTCTATTCAACCCATAGAGTGGACCTGGGAGTACTGGCAAAGAAGAGGTACTTCACTCTCCAGAACTGGGTCCTGATCCAATGCAGTTTGATATCATACCAATGACAATCCCTTAGTTTTGAGGGTGGGTACCTCTTTACGGGGGATACAGTCAGCGTATTCTAAGCCCCCCCCTCGACAGAGTCTAAAAATTGACAAAATCAAATAATTTGTTTAGAATACTGAGATTCCTATTCAATTTACTTATATTGACGAATTTCTAATTTCCCGCGTATTATCCACAAATTTCTCACCAATTCACACACACACACACACACACACACACACGATAGATGAGTTTCACGAGCCTCACTATCAGATTCGGTTTATCAGCATGCCCAGAGGAACCTTGGGTGGATACAGTGCGTATTCTACGCTCCTGCTGACAGGGCGTTGAGATAAAGAGAGAACAACTAGTTAAGCAAGAATATTTTGTCATAATTGAAAAAAAAATGGGATATCAATCTTCGAGGGTTATGTAATGCCAAAGCCATCCTCATAGAAGAACAGCTGTGGGTAGGGGATAAGGGTGTCATTCTTTTCCTAAGGGTATTTGTCCGAAAGTACATGTCATAACGTGACTGAAATTCGAACTTACAAGAAAACCACAGCCCAGGACTTTAACCATGTCACCATGAGATGTGCCCAATAATTAAAAAAAAAAAAAAAAAAAAAAAAAGTGCCTTTATATTCAAGGGAGAAGTGCAGAGAGACATTTTGTTACAACACTTATCCTCGGAGAAGCTAGGGACAGAAAGAGACAAACCAACAACAAAAAAGTCACTGTTCATATTAAGAGATATAAAACATGATTGCTATCACCTTCGTATTATATATATATATATATATATATATATATATATATATATATATATATATATATGAATGAGAGAGAGAGTACAAGGATATCTAATTCTCCGCCCCGATGGCAGGGATAGAATACGGTCACTGTATTTCTGCCAAAAAAAAAAATAATTAAAAAAAAATGGGAGGTGGGTAGCCTGTATATCACACTAAACTGCGTCTGATGGTAGAAATCCAGTCCTGGAGATCTGAGGAGTGTAGAGTCATCCTTTCGTTGCCATTACTCCCAGGTCCACTAATCCAGAGTCTTAGTACTCATGAGGGTCCCATAGATCAGTCAGATGGTTGGTTGGTTTGTAGGTTAACACCAAATCCATTTTTATGTAAATAATCAGTTCTATTTCAAACAATTCAGTTTAGCATAAGTACACAGTTTAATTGTCAAAAACATTTCTATTTCAAACTATTCAAGCAGTTATATGTAACAATTCAGTTAAGTGTAAATAAAGTTTAATGTCGAAAAACAGTTCTATTTGAAATAATTCAGTTGAGCATAACCACGCAGTTTAAATGTAAGTACGGTTTAATTGTCAAAAACATTTCTATTTCAAGCTATTCAGTTTAGTCAAACAATTCAGTTTAGCATAAATATGCTGTTAGTTCTATTTAACCCGTAGATAGGGCCCTATCGGGTGCTACCACTCCGGGCAAGAGTGGACTTGGGAGCGATGGCAACGAAGGGGTACTCCGTATTTCTTAAAGCTCCAGCACTGCTGGAAGCTCACCATCAGATTGTTTAGTGTCATATCCAGGATACTCATGGGGGGGGGTCTTACCCCTCTGCAGAGTTGCAGTCGGTGTATTCTACAGCCCCAGCCGACTGGTCAAAGATCAGTTAGAAAAAAAAATCTTATTCGACCGAAATACTTGATACTCTATAAGTATGCATTATTTGTTTAAGAAACTTACTTAAAATAATAGTCACTTATTAAGGATTTATTATAAGTTACTTAAAACCATATAATTGTATATAAACGATTGTTCTTAAATAGAAATAATTACTTGAAACCATAAAAATCAATATTCGATTATTTGTATTAATTGTCTAAATTTCTGAGACGAAGGTTGTTGATTTTTATCATTAACAATAAAGATGAAGACAATAGTCCGAAAACCCTTATTTGTATTCATATTTACCTAACCCCTCCGCTCAGGCAGGATATGACACAAGGTCAATTCTGAAGTGGAGTTTAACAGGTTTGAATTCAGAGTTTTCCTTCTCCTAGACTAGTTGCCTCACCAGACTGCCCTACTATTTACCCATAGCTGGAGGGAGAATAATTGGATTCATACCTTTCCCAAGGGTATTAGTGCTATGTGAAATGCAATCAGTCTCGTCTAGGATTTGAACTCGTGTCGCCGTGTCCATTTCCTACGACGATAACGACTACACCACGGGCACCTCCAAAACCCTTATTTGTATTAAATTCAAATTCTTGATATAACTTATTAAATAGAAACAATTACTTAAAACCATACAATTACTGGTTTTAGATAGGAATAGTTAAAACCATATAACTGTGTGCAATAGTCTTTTTTGCACACAGTTGTATATTAAATATTCCTATCTAATACAAATTATTTTCATATTGGTGTATGTTTTAAATTATTCATATACAATACATATATATCCTCCAGCCTTCAGGTGTTTGTCAAATCCGGAAACCTACACAGAACTTCGAACTACGTCCTTTATTAAATCCACGGGGTCACCTGTTCTGATTCCGTGAGCCATAACGGGGTACAAGTATTAAGCATTCCTGTATTGTTACTCGCCTACCGCCAGGATTGAACCAGTCACCTCCAGATGATTGTCTCCTTCGAAGCTAAGCTGATGGCTAACGGAATCATAACAGGCGACCGTCGTGGATTTGATAAAGGACGTAGTTCGAAATTCCGTGTAGGTTCCAGAGTTCGACAAACACCTGAAGAAGGCCGGAGAACATATCGGCCGAAACATGAGGACAATAGTCTGAAAACCCTTAATGATAAAATTATGAAGCTTCGTCTCAGAAATTTAGACAACTAGTAATACATATGGCTTCAAATAATTGCTGCTGTTAACAGTCTTGTTTTGCGCAGTTATATGGATTCAATGATAGATTGATTTTAACGTCATGTCACCTTGCCTAGACCTTAATTTTTAAGAACTGTGTTGCATTCGGTTCAGTCAAATAATTTTAAGCGGACCCCCTTGACCTATGAATGTGATCCTAACGTTGTACTACCACTCTGAGTTTGGCTTGCTTTGGTTATTTAATACCAAATCCTCTCTCTCTCTCTCTCTCTCATATATATATATATATATATATATATATAAAATATATGGTTTGTAAACACATTTTTGATACACACAGTTAAATGATCAAACAATTCTATTTCTAACGCTTCAAGCATAAATCAACAAAGTTAAATGGTTCCAAGTATTATTTATCACTAACAATTCAATCAAACATTAGTCATTTATTTGCACACAGATAAATGTAAAAACAGTTCTATTTAAAGCAATTAAATTTTGCATAAGTCTTTTTAGCACTCAGTTTAAATGTGAAACAGTTCTATTTGACCCCTATCAGGTGCTATCATTACTGGCCAGAGTGGACCTGGGAGCGATGACAATGAGGGGGTACTCCGCATTCCCCAAAGTTCAAGTATTACTGGAGCCTCACCATCAGATTGTTTAGTGTCATATCCCGGACACTCACGGGGTCTTACTCCTTTGCAGAGCAGTAGTCGGTGTATTCTACATCCCCCAGCCGACTGGACAGAATTGACACTCCCCTAGACAAGAACCTTACCACCTGATGCAATTTCGTGTCATACGCCTTTTCTTTAGGGGAGGTCTTACTCCTCAGCAGAATATACAATCAGCCCCACCCACAGGCTATATGAACTCATTGGATTCATAGTGTATCCGTAGTTCGTGAGAACAGTGAGGGTTACATACATATTTACCAATTTCTGCTCGAACAGAACGGGCACAAGGTCAATTTTTTTGGAGCGGAGCTAAACAGGTTTAAATTCCGTTTACTTTCTTGACCACTTGCCTTACCAGGTTAAAGAACTCAGTTTGCTCAACGAGAGAGAGAGAGAGAGAATGAATAGTTAGATTTGCAAAGGTATTAGAGCTATGTGAAATGCAAACAGCCTCGTCCAGGATTTGAACTCGTGTCACCGTGTCCATTTCCAAAGACGATAACCATTACATTATATATTCAGGAAGGATGATGATCAGTATTTTATTGTCCGTTATATTGGGAATTTAGATAATCAAAAAATTACGTTAGCTTAAACACTGACCCTACCCCACAAAAAAAAAAAAAAAAAAAAAAATTATTTATTAGTCGCTAATTCGAGATTAAAGCAATTTCCAGTCTGAAGATAGTTTAAGTGTACAACTCAAAAATAAAATCTTACTAGTGAGTTTGATTCTCACTGGGTGGCCGAAATCTCTGGCATGGTGACATATCTAAGCTTAGTCAATAACTCACGTTTATATATATACCTTAGTCACTAAACTGGCATGATGGTTAGAGTGTTCTCCAATGGCTCAGGAGATCTAGGTTCAATCCGAGGTCGAGTCATACCAAAGACTCAAAAAATAGTACTTGATGCTACCTTGCTTAACACTCAGCAATATAAGGTAGGGTCAAGGGTAAAGTGAAACAATCCCGGGAAAGGAGTAGCGCATTCCCCTACATTTCGGTGTAGTAGCTATCGAAAAGGGAGCCTTCGGGTCACCCTCGACTAAGGTCGCCAACTTTTTTTTTTTTTTTTTTTTTTTTTAACTTTACATATATGCAAACAATTTTTTTTCTAAAATATTTATCGAGTCAAGAATTTCATTAAAATAAAAAATGTGATATTAGTAAGATACTAATTTACTCTCACAGAAAAACAAATGACTTAAAGGTCTTACTTTTATAGATTAAAAGGTATACCATTTTTTACGTGTTTTTAGCATTTCTTTAAAAAAAGAATAACAAAAAACAAAACAGAAATTATGTATCGTACTCTGAAAAATGGTGATTGATTGCAGAAATACCAGTAAAAAAATATTTCATAATTGGCACGAACTAAGTCATATATATATATTTATATATATATATGACAAGAAGAGTACAAAAAAAATCAGACTGACATGTTTCGCTACTGAGACAACGTTATAAGATAATTCTACCGCGAAACATCCCAGTCTTATTTTGTATAAAATGACCTATTTCTCATACTATCTTATTTCGTTCGAAACTTTATTCACATTAAATATATATATATATATATATAATTGATTATTTATTACAGGGAAAGGAGTAGCGCCCTCCCCTACACCTCGGTTTAGTAGCTATTGAAAAGGGAGCTTTTTGGTCATCCTCAGCTACGGTCGCCAGCTTTGTCCTACGTGTCTAGGCACACTGAAGAGTTCTGATAGAACGAAACTGTCTGTGGATGACATTATATATATATATATATATATATATATATATATATATATATATATATATATATATATATATATATATACATACACAGAGACTATTTTGGAAATTATATAACACACACACTGTTATATATATGATAGATAACAAGTCATTGTCGATTGTTTCGTAACATCATACTATGTTTGTGCTGCGATTTAAAATATACAACTTTCATATCTTATATACGCAACACCCAAAAATATCCGAATAAAATTCGGCAACAAAACATTACTGGTTGAAATAATCATAGAATTTTTATCAACTATTTCAAACGTAAAAACATTTAAACATCTAACGGATAAAACTAAATATTTTAGGCGTTTAACTTGAATATCTCCTCCCAAGTTTTAATTTTTACTCTTTAATTCCCAAGAAAATAGTATAATCTTGTAAAAATACAAAAAACAAACAATAAAACAAAAACCAAAAAAAAAAAAAACAAACAAAAACCACAAACAAACAAAAAACAACTTTATATACTTTTTTTTTATACTAACTTCGAATTAGTTATCAAAGATCTTCACCGACTGAAAATTTAAATTAAATGACACCGTTTTTAAAAAAAATTATTAAATTCGCTGAAAATTAAATGACAAAAATTCTGAAGATAAAAAAAGATATTTTAAATTAGCGAAATTATTTGCGTATAAGACGCACTATTTTTTTTTTTTTTTCTAGATTTTTCAATCCAAAAGTTGGAAGTGCGTATTTTACACGAGTATCATAAAATTGAGGTTTTTTTTTTCACCATATTCAAGACGGGTTGACTGAAAGTAAGTTACATCAATATTTCTCTGCAACAGTGTTTAAACATTAGTTTGGACAAGTAATGTCTTTTTACGTCTTTACAAAGCAATATTCAGTAGAACGTGTGTGGGTTTTTTTTCTTTTATAATTTAGTTCCTCCTTATCTAAGCTTATTTTCGCGGCAAGCTCGTTGCATTTTTTAAGTGAACATGTTCATGCGTTTGCTCTAAATACTTTTAAAAATCTACTTTAAGACATGGCGTTAACTATATAAATTCTAATTTTTGTCATAACGAACCAATAAAAAAAATGCAAAATTTAAGAAAAACAAATTCTTGAAAGTCAGCGTGTATTATAAACGAGAAATTTTTCACCAGAATATGTTTAGTTCAAAGTTAGGAGTGCGTGTTATACAAAAATAATTATGACAAAATATCGTGAAAAATAAATTAGTTTACAGAGAGTGTATTACCACTCTTATTTCAAAAATGTCAAGTGGGTATTGAGCCGGCTTTCTTAAGTAATGAGAGATGAAAGCCTGCTTAAATTTACAAGCGTTTCGTGTGACAACTGAAGTATTTATCCGACTACTCCACCACAGACAGAGATATCCTACTAGATGGAGGTGCCCGTGGTGTAATGGTTATTGTCGTAGGAAATGGATACGGCGACACGAGTTCAAATCCTGGACGAGGCTGATTGCATTTCACATAGCACTAATACCCTTGGGAAAGGTATGAATCCAATTATTCTCCCTCTAGCTATGGGTAAATAGTTGGACAGACTGGGTTCTTCAGCCTTGGCAAGGCAACTTGTCTAGGAGAAGGAAAAATGAATTCAAACATGTTAAACCCCACTAAAAAATTGACCGTGTGTCAAATCCTACCCGAGTGGAGGGGTTGGTAAATATGGATATCCTTCTAGATCGGATGTCTTACCAAGACACCTCGTACGTACACACACACACACACACACACACACTAATACACACACACACACTAATACACACACACACACGAGGGTTGGTTGGAAAGTTCATAAGCTGACCAGCATGCTCTCATGGAATTTAAAATGAGTTTTTTTCGACAGAATCCTCCTAGCAGTCCACATATTTCTATCGATGTTACAGTGGTTAAATCTCATTGCTAAAAAAGTAATAAACTGCAGATATGACATCATATGAACGCTTTAATATATACATATGATTTATTTATCAACCCGCCTTCACAAGCAAGGTGAGACACAAGGTCAATTATAAAAGGGGTTTAACAAGTTTGATTTCAGAGTTTTTCCTTCTCCAAGACCTGTCACCGTACCAAGAGTAAAGAGTCCTATATGCCCTATTATTTATCCAACTTTCCCAGAGTATTACCGATATGTGAAATGCAAAAAGGTTCATCCTGGATTTGAAATCGGGCCACCGTGTGCATTTTTTTATGACAATAAGCATTGCATCATGAACCCCTCCAGAATACATACAAGGGTCATTCAATAAATCGGGGTAATTTTCTTGAAATTTTTTTTTCCAGAATTTTCCTGCATTGTTTAAAATTGGTTTATTAAAAAAATTGTTTGAATCTTCAAAAAATATTTTTTAGGACTTGTCAGAATGGTAGCAAAATAGACAAAATACTCCAAGGTTGAACAGAGCTCTGTCAGCAAATTTTTGGTGGCTGAAAAGTGCAAACAAAGAGAAATTTACAGAAAAATGTGATGTGCATAGAGAAGCAAGTTTTAATTAAAAAAAAAAAAAAGTTTACAAAAGGGTTAAACATGTTGTTGCCACTTGAAGCCTGAATTGAAAAGACAGTCCATGGAATGGAAATCCCCTGCCTCTCCACTAAAAAAAAATTAAAAATAAAAAAAAATAAAAAAAAATGCTAGTGCAGTGGTCAGTAAAGGTCATGCTGACAGCGTTCTGAGACATGAAAGAGTCAATGACAATTAATTTTCTTGAAAAAGGAGCAAATATAAGCAGTGCTTCATATTGCCAATTCCTCAGGTAATATTTCGTCTGATTTATTTAATGACCCTCGAATATATATTACGTATATAATATATATATCAAATTAGGTTTGGTTTTATGGCACATCAACCTTTGTAGGTTATTTAATGTCAAATCCATTTTTGTACAAATAAACAGTTCTACAACTCAGTTTAGTATAAGAACACAGTTTAGTTCTATTTGACCCATAGGTAGGACGTGCTACCTGGGAGTGGTGTTCATAAAGGGGTACTCCGCATTCCCCAAAGCTCCAGCATTACTAAAGCCTCACCATGAGATTGCTTTGCGTCATATTTAGGAAACTCTTTGGGGAAGTCTTACTCCTCTGCAAACATGTTGTCTGTGTATTCTGCAGGTCCGCAAATGAATTTACGTGGGGTACTTTCAGGCTTTATTTCATATGAATTTGCTAGATATATGTTTCGGACTTCGTAGTCCTTTTCAAGTTACTAGATACGTTTATTTTGAGGTGGGGTTGATTCTTATAAAGAATCAACGCCCCCCCCCCAAAATATATATATATATATATATATATGTGTGTGTGTGTGTGTGTATTTTGATTGGTTAGTTGTTTGAGTTTTAAGGCATATCAACCTTGTATGTTATTTAACGCCAAATCCCTTTTTATAAAAAACAATTCAGAAAGGTACAGTTTTATATAAGTATAGGTTTTGTCAAAACAGTTCTATTTCAGACAATTCAGTTTAGCGTAAGTGTTATATAGTCACATATGTAGATTCACATCTACATACGTGCACATATATATGTAGAATAATTCACAACGACAAAGATAGATGCATGAAGGATAATGCAGGAAGACTTCTTTAACAACATTTTACTTCTCTGTCTTTATTGCAAGTGTTCGAAAGGGTTGTTCAAAGTTTGCATGTGAGAGGGTGCTGGAGACCGAACATAAACTTCATATTTTGACCCCACTGTTATGACCGTCACGTTGTGTCTTTCTTGTTCTCTTGATGTTGGGGTCCACTCCATCGGGGCTTTCCGAGGTCCCCCTTGGTCGGGTGTGGCCTTCCCTACCACATCTCGTCTCTAACTCTCTGGGGAGTCTGCTGGCAACTGCTTTGGCACCCCGAACTCAACTGAGTTAAATAATAATTCAACGCCCACACGATCGCCCACTGGATCTTTGAAATCGGATGTTTAATCGTCATCAAGCGGAAATAACTGTCATGCAGTTCAGAGGTTACTCTCTTCCGGTGCATCACTGTAGTGGCACAATGGGACCTTCACCTTGTCCCATATCATAAGCCTTAATCCGCCCACGCGATCTCTTTCGATTACTGGCCATTGGAATGTGTCACTTCCTTCCGGTGTATCACCTTGGAATAGCATTTTTGGGCTGGGTCGAGGGTCAAAATATAACATAAGTACAGTTTCAATGTCAAAAACAGTTCTATTTAAAAAGGTTCAATTTCGGATAAGTACGCAGTTTAGTTCTATTTGACCCATACCTAGGACTCTCAAGTGCTACCACTCCTGGACACTCGTTGTGGGTGGGGGCTTACCCCTCTGCAGAGGTGCAGTCAGTGTATTCTACAGCCTCAGCCGAAGGGGGATATTGGGCAAGAGGAATATCGAGTTAAAGAAACTGTTAAATTATGACTGGCTCTGCCTGTTCTGGACTTCTGTCCGGAGCGTGGCCCTGGAAAAGGAACAATGGCAGACTTGGGGCCTTTAATTAGGCACCTAGTTTCGACTAGGCTACCTTCGGGTGGGCGAGCTGCATTTTTTGTCTCCTTTGTCCTCCTTGTACGGCACTAGACCATGCGTCTAGTTTAAGCCGTTAACTGGCATACGTGCCCGGACCCACATTTGGGTTCGTGAAACTGCTTGCCTCATCAGGCTCACATTGCACTAAATGAGCCGATGAGCAGCACAGACAAGCAGGGTTCGAGTCTCGGCTCGCTTCCGACCTCCCCTCCCCTTTATCCCCACTTTAATCGGCCTTCGGGCTTTTGACCTTGTGTCAAGTCGTGTCTGGTGGGAGGCAGCGACAAATACTTGGCTCCGTCCCATTTATAATAGAAAAAGAGAGAGCAGTTTCATTTATTTACTAATCACACCGCTTCGCCATGAGAAGGGTTCGACACGTGATCAACTCGTTTAAATTTAGAGTTTTCATTCTCCTACGCTGGTTGCTTAATCAAGACTAAAGAGTCGAGTTGTTGCAAATGTTTACCCATTGCTAGAAAGAAGGGAAGACATGAATACATACCTTTCCCTAAGATACTAACGTGAAAAGAAACGTAGCCTCACCACCAAGGATTTAAACTCAGCAAGCCATGTCCATTTCTTACCACGATAACCGTTGTGCCATTAGCGCCTCTGAAGTATGGATGACTAAAAACGACAAAATCTGACATTCACCCCGGATACTGAGCGTATATTGTCTTTATTAAAACCCCATCCATCATATGACATGAGTAGATGAGAAATCAGAGCCACCAACTCTAAAAAGTACATTTTAATCCCATCGTATTTATATTCGTTGTTCATTAGCTTTCTTTTTGAAGAATTACAAGGAATTGTTTAAAACTTTTAAACAGAACTTATCTTACAAATTTTATTATTCAAAATAATATTCGAAAAATTAAGATCCTTTTCATTATATATATATATATATATATATATATATATATATATATATATATATATATATATATATATATACAAATTTCATTAGACATAATAGATATTTTATGCCTACATATTTTCTTCTGGATCCGTTCGAATTCCCGTATTACTTTTATTGTATTCGGGGGAAATTGATTTAGGTATTGTCCATAGTTGTATGTATCCCTAGTACTTTCTGCCCGATTTGGGCCATCATCAGGGGAGAATCTATTACAAAAGTGATGTAACTTTTGTTTTAGCAAATTACTACTGTGTAAGGACGTCTTTGCCGTTGAAGATTATGGCGTTTGCTTTTAAATGTAATTCTGTAAAAAGAATTAATTTTCAAACCAGTGCTAATGTACTTAAATGTCTTTAGCTACTGGCTCTATTTACAGAATTACATTTAAAAGCAAACGCCACAATCTTCAACGGCAAAGACGTCATTACACTGTAGTAATTTGCTAAAACAAAAGTTACATCACTTTTGTAATAGATCCTCCCCTGATGATGGCCCAAAGCCGGACAGAAAGTACTAGGGATACATACAACTATGGACAATACATGAATCAATTCCTCTCGAATACGACAAAAGTAATACGGGAATTCGAACGGATCCAGAAGAAAATATGTAGACATAAAATGTCTATTATGTTTAATGAAATTTGCATTAACGAAGAAATGCTGCCTAAATATATATATAACAAGACTTCATCAGATCAAATATGAAATGCCTTTTATATTTGATCTGATGAAGTTCTCTTAAATTTTTTAGAGCATTTATTTATATCAATGTTTTAACTGGATGGAAATAAATCTGTTATCCTAATGTGACAGATTGTTGGTTTTTTTAAAAAACTTTATTTACATTAAGCTCTTTATCAGGAATATTTAAATTCAATTTTTGAATATTTTTTTTATTTGTCCTGATTGGAATTATTCTCTATTCCAGATTTACTGGATTGAATAATATATATATATATATATATATATATATATATATATATATATATACGCACACATTAACAATTTCATTAATGTCCATATATATCTATATAAAACACACACATAAAAGACTGTCCTCAGAATTCAGTTTAACAATAAGAGAAACAGCAGCATCTTAGTATCTCAGCAGGTAGGAGGAGGAAAAATTATTTTACTAATGATAACACACGCACATACACGTGTTTGCATAACACTTTTCAATATACTAGAATACTACCAGTGACAAATTATCTACCGCTTGGGCCCTCAGAGATTTACTAATGCTCCCCCTGACTCTTGCTCCCTCTGCTCCACCCTTAATTATTTAAAAGTGACGCATTACTTTTAAATGGTCATATTTTTGGAGCATAATTTTGGTTAGAAAAATGTGTGTCTATATAATCTTGGTTTATGCTCACATTAGCAAGAAACTGACAGTCATTAATCACCGTAGACAGTGCTCTCCTAATTTAGACATACTTTATCACCGCTATTGAGCATTCTCTATGTATAAATAAAGCAAATTTTATTCATACTTTTATTTCTAACGATTTTATTTGACAGATTACTCATTATTAAAAAATAAAAATGGAGTTATCCAAAGCTACTTCAATAACGTTAAATGTCCAGAGGAAACATTAATAATATTTAAAAACTGGATAGATAAAACGACTTTTGAACAAAAGAAATGAATTGATTTCAAAATGTAGGCATAAAAAATTCTCATAAACAAAAAAATAAACAAAACAAGTACTTTTGAAAAGAATCGGGAAAAACGTGACATTATCACACGACTTGAAATTACAAGGTCTTTTTAAAATTATTTTTAGTTGCCTTAGAAAAATTTATTTTGGTCAATTTTGACTAAAACTTTCTACAAAGCACGTTTCACTATCAGTTGTAATTACCAAGAGTAAAGTAAATCTAATATTGAAAATAAAACGTTTTTTTTCTGGATTTAAAAAAAAATCTTTACACATACACTTGAAAATGGTCTATGATGCTGGAAAGTGCTTAGTGGGGATATTTTTGATTATATTTCACTTGGATTGGCGTTTTAGTCACACAGGTTTCGATCCCAGCTTCGGGAATCTAGTCTGTCTAGCCTCATTGAAGAGTTGTGATAAAACGAAACTGTCTGTCTGTGGATGACATATATTAGTTGAGAAACAAGAAAATCAATTAATATATTCCATTTGATAATTCCGTTTAAGTATATTCATCGAGCCTATTGATATAAAACTAATATAACAAATAGATTGATAATGAAATCTTGTAAGAAAAAACCCTGAATTAAAACGTTGAAACAATGCATCGACTATACTTAAGAGATTGATTTTGATGGCATAATAATCTGTCTAGGGTTATTTTATGACTAAATGTTAGAGAATTATGTTCATTGTCTGTTGATATTTACATTTTGTACATAATTATTTTTAAAGAGGAATTCTTCGTATATAATTTTCAAACGGATCTATTTGACCCACAAATAGGACCCTAAAAGTAATTGCCACTTTAGGTCAGAGTGGACCTGGGAGTAATCGGTTTGGGAGTTATTCCCAAAACTGATTAGCTTGGTTGTATTTTATGGCATGTCAGCCTTTGTGGGTTATTTAATGTCAAATCTTGGTTATACACGCCTGGACAAAAATATAAGACAACCCTCAAAAATGAAGAAAAGATATTGTTTACAATCTTTAAATTATGAAAATGAGATATATAAAAGATGAGTCATGAAGACAAATTGAAAATATGAAGAAATTTCAATTCATTTTTTTTATGTATATTAACATTTATTACTATTTACCAACCCCTCCGCTCGGGCAGGATATGACACAAGGTCAATTTTTAAGCGGAGTTTAACAGGTTTTGAATTCAGAGTTTTCCTTCTCCTAGACTAGTTGCCTAACCAAGGCTGAAGAACCTAGTCCGTCCTACTATTTACCCATAGCTGGAGGGAGAATAAGGGGGTTCATACCTTTCCCAAGGGTATTTGCCCGAAAGTGAACGTAATAGCGCGACTGGAGTACGAACTCGCGTACTACGATTCCGCAGTTCATCGCTTTAACCATTACACCACGAGGACACCCCCATATGTATATTAACATTTATGCTTGATTTTAAATTTTTCTTTTCACATAAATATAAGACCAATGAGCAGAACTACAGAATATAAAGTCAACTTTTTTCTTTAATATTATATAGATCCGCTGTTAGCTTTGATAACCTCAAAAATTCAACTTGGTATACTATCAACTAGTTTCTGAAGTTGAACCGAAGGTATTTTCCCCCCATACGTCTAAGATTGCGTTTTTGAGTTCAGAAATTGCTGAGTACTGTCGACCTTCATAAACTTTTGCAACAATCAATTCCCCGCAAAATTTCTATAAGATTGAGGTCTGGAGAGCACGCTGGGTGGTCAAGAAGTTTTATTTTTTTTATTCAAGCAAGTACTTCGTTATTGATGCATTGTGGATAGTAGCATTATCTTTCAGAAAAATCCATTGTTGTCCATATAGACGACGCTCATCTTGAGCGAGAGATAAATCATTTTGCAGCTTCACATCATCTGCTGCTTTTAGTCGACCACTGAAAAATAATTTAAGTTTTCCTGAAGTTGAGAAGCTCCCCCCTCCCTAAGATCATAAGAGATCCTCCTCCACTATGCCTTGTTGAATATTTCTCTTCTGGAAAATTTTTGGCGTGCCGGTAATTCTGAAAGCCATCTGGACTGTCTAAATTGAATTTCTTTTCGTCCAAGAAAACTTTTCGCCATTCTTTAGCACTCACGGTTTGATATTGACGCGCATATTCGAGTCGTTTCTCTTAGTGCTTCATAGTTAACCTTGGACGATGAATTATTTTCTTATGCTTAATTTTTTCCTTGTTTAAATGAATTTTAGTTGTTCTAACGGCTAACGAAAGCATGGACAGCTATCGATAGGCTTTCGATCATATGGAAATCAAACCTGACCGATAAAATGAAACGCAGTTTCTTCGAGGAGGCGGTCGTGTCGATACTGCTGTATGGATGCACTACTTGGACGCTGACTAAACGGTTGGAGAAGAAGCTCGACAGCAATTATACAAGAATGTTGCGAGCAATATTGAACTGGTCCGGGCAGCAACACCCCACAAGGCGCCAACTGTACGGCCACCTACCACCTATCACGAAAACTATACAAGCTAGACGAACCAGACATGTCGGACACTGCTGGAGAAGCAAAGACGAGATCGTAAGTGATGTGCTCCTGTGGACCCCCACATATGGCCAATCAAAAGCAGGACGACCAGCTCGACCATTCATACAGCAGCTATGTGATGATACGGAATGTAACCCCGAAGACCGGCCGAAGGCGATGAATGATAGGGAGACGTGGAGAGAGAGGGTCAGGGATATCCGTGCTAGCCGCACGTCATGATGATGATGATGATGATGAGAACTGCAAGGAGCATCCACTAGAGATTTCAATATTTTTCATCTTAAAGTTTGTTTTTTTTTGTTTTGTTTTTTTTTACTTTTGAATTGTGGTGATATTTTTTTTTCTCACCAGCCAGTCAGTTTTCTTGTTCCATACTTATTTGGACTCTTCAATTGCAGATAATGGTTTTACTGCGTTCCAAGGTCTTCGAGATTTTCCGACTCTTTTTAGATTTGTAATCTCGCCTTTTCAAATTCAGATAATTTAGTTCCTTTAACCATTTATGTTCTTAGTATTATATCTTTAATAGCTTTTATATTACATATAGATAATAAATTTTCAATTAAATTAAGTCCTTTTTTCTTTAGTTTTTATTGGTAGTCTTATAGTATTTGTAAAAAAAATGGATTGAAATTTCTTATTCTAAATTTTAATGTCTATTCACGTTATCTTTCATATAACTGATTTTCATAATTCAAGAATTGTAAACAATATCTTTTTCTTCATTTTTGATGGTGGTCTTATATTTTTGTCCAGGGGTGTCCATATATATTTCATATGATTTGTTAGTGTTGTTTGATAACATTTTTAAATGGGCCAGAGCTCGTTTATTTGCAAACAATTAAATATTCGCAAGTGTTCCAATCTAAAACTAATAATTTTTCCCCCACTTTATGGGGGGGGGGGGGCTTTGTCAACTATTTTTTTGGTTTATTCCTCTCCATAACTTGCTTTTTGTTACGGAGTTCTGACGAGGCGTAACCGGAAAAGGTTTTTTTCAGGAACTTATGTATGCTTTACTTAAAGCTATTTTAAAATTTTGTACCTACCATAAAAAGTTGGCGACCATAGTCGAGGGTAACCCGAAGGCTCCCTTTTCGATAGCTACTACACCAATGTGTAGGGGAGGGCGCTACTCCTTTCCTGGATTGCTCTACTTTACCCTTGATCCGTACCTTATAATGCTGAGTGCTAAGCAAGGAAGCATCAAGTACCATTTTTTGAGTCTTTGGTATGACTCGACCTGGGATTGAACTCAGGTCTCCCGGGCCATTGGCGAACACTCTAACCCCTTTGTTTGCACACAGGTAAAAAGTTAAAGCTATTTTAAAATTTTGTACCTACCATAGGATATTACAAATAATTCTATTTGATATTAATCATTTGTTTGCACACAGGTAAAAAGTTAAGTATTGTTAACACAATTAATTCTAAATGGTTTCAAGTATTGTTTTCTAACACTAATAGTTCTATTTAATATTTAAATAAAACCTTAGTTAAAAATTGAACCGTCCTATTTGGCCCATAGAATGGCCTCTAGCAAGAACTACCTTTTCAAGTCACAGTGCACCTGACAGTAATGATAATGATGAGGTACTATATATTCGACAAATTTCAGGACTGGAGCCTCACCATTACATGCAGTTTATATCGTGCCCAAGACACTAGTTAAGACCGACAACGCTATTTATAGGTACAATTCTCTCTCTCTCTCTCTCGTATAGACAAAGGGAGGTGTGTGTGTGTGTGAATAAATGTACGGAAATGTATTTTAAATGCTCACACGTGACTTATTTAAATCTTTTTGTACATTTAATTAAACCATTTTTTTAACTCTTGGGTCTACCTCCCTTCCAGACCCAAAGGTTTAATCCTACTCAGTTTTATGGCTAATTAATCTCGGCTTTTATCTTTAATATATTTAAATAATATTCTGGGGATAATGTAAATAAACACTGAAATATTACTCCCCCAAAAATTTATTGCTAAATTACTGGCGTGAATGCATTACTTATATAAAAAAGGAGCATTAAATATATATATATATATATATATATATATTATAACCATAACCCAGCAAAAAACAGCACATTATAACGACACTTCTGCACACTTAAAAGGCCATAAATCAAGACGAATGGAATTCTTACAACTCGTAGCCATGTCAGTACTACTGTATGGTTGCACCTCTTGGACTTAAACGAATCATCCAGCAAAAAAAGGCTCGATGGGATCTACTCTAGAATGCGATTTTTTAACGAATCCTGGAAGCAGCAGCCAGTAAAACACCAGCTGTTGGGCCTCTTATCCCCCACCATCTCAATTCATGCGAGACGAATTCATTAGCGACGTTCTCATATGTACTCCTATATATGGCCATACCAATGTTGACCGAGCAGCAAAAAACTTGCATTCCTCAGCAGTGTGGACACTGGATGCCGTCTAGAACACTTGCTATGAGCGATGGTCGATAGTGACGGATGGCGTAAGGGATTCATGGGAATCCCTGCTGTCGGCTTCCCTTGAGGATGATAAATTTACCGAATAAAGTAGGAAACCTCGCCGTGGTGTAATGGTTACCAAGCCAGACTTGCATATTAATTACTTATTAGTTATGAGTTTGATCCTCACTAAGTGTCTCATTTTAGATCCTCGTGTCAAATTCAAGCTATGCTTACTTGATTTAAAAAAAAAAATTTTTTATAAAATGTTTAGCGAGCAAAGCTGACCGACAAACCCTTGTTACCGAGTTCGAATCGCACAAATGCGCCATACTTCTTGATTTAGACAAAATAAAACCGATTAGCAAATAAAAGCAATTACAAGTGAATGATTATTTCGTGGCGGGGGGTGGCTGTATTCATGAATTTTTTTATAAACATCTGACAAAATGAAGATAAATTGGAAATGTTTGTAAGAATGCTTCATTCCTTTCAAAATAGAAGCACCAATATCATCATGGAACCCTGTGTCAACGGGAGCCCAACATGCTTATGGGTAGTCTAGTATCATTCAAAATACGCACGTATACTCTTATACGTGGTGAATATGCTAGTGCCGTGGGAGACTGACTCAGTGATCCAAGTTCAAATCCTATTGAAATCCTGTTGGTTTGAGTTTTGCTACTCGCTAAACTAGATAAAAAAAATAAATAAATATGATAAAAAAATAAAAAAGCGAGGAATTGGGCTCTCTCGCCTTGTAGGTAGGGAAACTGATGTGGGAAAAGGAAAACTATGAATTCAAACCCTCTACCAATATAGCAGAGTAACTTCGCGCTTTGAGCCAGGGACAAGGATACTTCCTCTTCTTTGCTACTAGTACTCGGGATAGAAGCGGCTACACGATGAGCCGGTTTCAAATCCTGGCCAAGAAGGGAAATACTCTTAAGCATTAGTGTGGCAACGAGCGTTAGAGAAGGAAAAAATTAATTTCAAACCAATTGTACTCCGTTTAAAAGAAACGGACTTCATGCCGTATCCTCTGTGTTGCGACGCTTTCGTTTCACAAATTCTGAATTGATTTTAACGGCATGTTAACCCGTCTAGGATTATTTTATACCAAGTGGTTATAGAATTGTGATCATCGTACATTTATATTTAATTTTTTGTGTTTGTTTAAAGTTTTTGTACAGAGTTGTGTGGTTTCAAGTATTCTTATCTAATACTATTAATCTATGATTATATGGTTTCAAGTTATTTCTATGTAAAGCTGATCATTTCTTTGTGCACAGTTATATAGTATCAAGTATTCCTATCCAATACTAATAATTTTTAAACAGATCTCTTCAATCCATCGACGATACTCTTTAGATCTCCAGAACTTGGTATTTTATGGCATATCAACCCTAATGGGATATTTAGTTTCAAATCTTGTTTTTACATGTGTGTTATAAGCGAAGAGTTTGTTGGGAAATTTATTTTTAAACGAATTGTTTGATTTGCTCACAGCTTATATAGAGAAATTAAGGCTTAATTGTGTGTTCGACTCATCAGGTACCCGATACTTGCGACCTCATGCTAAAATTTAAGCATTTTTTCTTTATTTCTTAATAGCGTACCTTGTGCCATGATTACCGAGACAGTCGTAAAGTATTGATAGCGAGTTCGAGTCTCACTAGCGCCTACACACATGGTTTAGTGCCTAACAAAGATTAATAAATGCCAAATGGTCATATTGTTGTCCACAAGCAACGACAAGCGCATTATATATAATTTTTATAACTTTTTCTATAATTCTGGTAGCGTGAAATAAAACCAGATAATGCAATTATATATATATATATGTATATATATGTATATATATATATAACGAACCGATATCTGGAAAAGAAATCCTTAGAAATTTTTGTTCTTTCTGGTGGCCAGTTTAACAATAAAATGTCGTTTTGGCCAACCCTCTTTAGTCAGAATTATCCGGAAGATCCGTCAGGTAAAACCAGCATAGGTAGTTACAGGTTCTTTTAGGTGTGCATGCGTATATTATCAGATGATTTTTTATGTTAAAATGTCAATGGAGACATTTTTTATTTGCTATTCTTTAAGTTTCTGTCAATATCAATATTGTTTAATTTAATAAGGCTTATTTCATCAATTTTTAATATACAGTACAAACAGACTGGTTCAGTATTAGTGCTGTATTGTTAAAAGTGATAGGAGGTAGGGGGCCGTATAGTTGGTGTCTTGTGGGGTGTTGCTGCCAGGACTTGTTCAAGATTGCTCGCAGCATTCTTGTGTAATTGCCGTCTAGCTTTTTCTCCAGCCGTTTTGTTAGCGTCCATGTAGTGCATCCATACAGCAGTATCGATACAACCGCTACCTGGAGGAAACTGCGTTTCATTTTATCGGTTAGGTAGACGAACCAGACATGCAGGACATTGCTGGAGAAGTAGGGACGAGCTCATAAGTGATGTACTCTTATGGACCCCAACATATGGCCGGGAAAAAGCAGGTCGACCAGCACGAACATATATTCAGCAGTTATGTGAGGATACAGAATATAGCCTTGAAGACCTGCCAGAGGCAATGAACGATAGGGAAAAGTGGCGAGATAGGGTCAGGGATATCCGTGCTAGTGGCACGACATGATAATGATGATTGTTAAAAGTTAGGGGGGGGCTATATTTATTTAGGTAGAATGAATAATGAAAAACTGATAGACATACGTATATATATATATATATATATATATATATATATTAATTACACAAGAACTGCCACAAAAAAAAAAAAAAAAAAAAAGAAAAAAAAAAGCAGTTTTACTTTCAGTAAAGTCTTCATCAGATGATGACCCTGAGTTCAGGCATGGTTTCGGGGCCGAAGCATTATATATATATATATATATATATATATATATATATAAAGGGTTATGATTTGCCGTAAAAAGTGTTTATAATTGGTAAAGTCTCACAGTACTCAATGCACAAAAATCCAGAGCAATATATTTCAATTTTTGACAAATTAAATGAACTAAAATAAGTTAAAAACACTCGTCTCAGAGCTTCACGTATGTGAATGAACAAATTCTAATTTAAAAAAAAATATTCTTAAACGAAGTGCTCAAATATTGAACAGCTGACCAATATAAAACCTAAAATATATCTCATCACCTCATATCAGTAAATTTCATGCATTTTGAAGGAAAGGAAAAAAACAAAACAAAAAACAATCTTCCGATAAAATATGCCACTTATTGGGTGTCAATATTTTTCTGAGAGAAAAAAAAAACATTTTGTCCATCCTCATGAGGTCAATATCTTTATTTAACAAAACGTTTTGACACAAACGAAAGGTAATGATTTGTAGGCTTTAATGATGAAATTAACAGCTCGTTTTAAAAACGATTGTCTAAAATCAGAAAAGTGCTCAAAATACTGGTGAGTAGAGCAAGATACAATTTCAAATAAATTTTCTCATTGTTTCCTATCGACTTCATGTACTAGGAAAAAATACAATCGTCCGATGAAACATTCATGGCATTTTTTTTAATACGTGAAACTTTTAGTAATGGACCCGATATGAGGAGGTAATATACACTCACACATACATTCGTACACTCCTCTCTCTCTCTCGTGTGTGTGTGTATATATATATATATATATATATATATATATATATGTGTGTGTGTGTGTGTGTGCACTTATCTATACATAGATACATAATATAAAAACGAATTTAGAAACTTTAAGATGAGGTACATATATGGTTTAAAATGAATATACACATTGCAGAAGTCATGATTGATTTCTAATTGATATATCGAGTTTCAAATTAGAAAAAAAATGCGAGTCATAATTAACTCACACTTTGCACCAGGTAGTCTCAAGTTTCGAAATAAAACCATACTCACCCCACATTTTAACGAAATAAAAAAAAATTAAATATCCTTATATCGTAAAAGAATCCCAAGAAATAATCTTTATTTTCCATTCAATTCCAAAATGGGATTTACCAACAGCTGATAAGAAAATAGTACTTCAATGAACTTAGCTACACTCACACAAATATATATATATATATATATATATATATATATATATACACATATACATATATATATATATATATATATATATATATATATATATATATATATATATATATATTTAACGCTAGAGGCTCTACTAAATCGCAAAATCTTTACTGTGCTCAATACACGAAAAATAGAGCAATACCACGATATATCATCAATTATAAAAAGTTTAAGCTTAGACAAAAATTTCATGGCCACGATCGTCCGGCAAGCTGGTAATCAACTTGTCGTGAGTTTTTACCTGGCATATATATAAGTAAATAAAGTTAGCGACCGTAGTCGAGGGCGTCCCGAAGGCCACCTTTTCAATAGTTTCAACAGTGTGGTGTAAGGAAGGGTGCTACTCCTTTCTACGGATTGCTCCACTTACCCTTGATCCGTACCTTATAATGCTGAGTATTAAACGAGGAGGTATCAAGTACCATTTTTTGTATCTTTGGTATGACTCGACCTGGAATTGAACCCCGAGCCATTGGCGAACACCATATATTAGTAATGGTTATCGTCGTTGGAAAAGGATACGGCGACCCGTGTTCAAACCCCCAGGACGTGGCTGTTTATATTTTCTGTAGCGCTAACACCCTTGAGAAAGGCATCAATCCATCTATTCTCCCTCCTTCTATGGGTTAATATTAAATCAAAGTTCTTTAACGTTCGTATGGCAACGGGTCTGAGAGAAGGAAAACTTAAAATTCAAACTTATTAAACTGCTTAAAAAATTGACCCTGTGTGTCATCCTGCACGCACGGAGTAAAAAAAAAAAAAAACAAAAAAAAAAAAACACACACACACACATAAGTGGCAAACATTTTCAGAATTTAATTTCTAAAGAAACAATCTATTCTACTTTGACGTCTTTTTCTATCCAAATTTAATTACTCAACTTTCTTTAGCCGTGTGTTTAGGACACTTTATGAGGATCGAACCTGCCAATAACTGTCTATCTAATCAAGTTTCCTAACTATTACGTAATGTGAGGTTTACATCAGATTATTTCTTTGTCTGAAGATGCAGATCTAACATTTAAAAAAAATATAGGGTCTGCTAAAATAAATATTATTACAAGGAAAAAAGGAATTTTTAAACGTTTTTCTATAATATAGTATACATAACTAAAATTTGCCATCCAAAGCGTTTTTATTTCGTAAAAACTTTACAACGTTCATTGCATGAAAATTCAGTGCAATCTCAATAGATTTCAATTGTTAAAATATTTCAGATGTATAAAAATTCGAGACTGAGTTTCACGATAAAGATTCTCCGGAGAAATAGAAGAGCACAAGTTTCAGTTTTACATTTAATATATCTTTTACAACTTATATATA
>CAUZXS010006251.1:0-102500 GCA_963585895.1 Sepioteuthis lessoniana | reverse complement strand
TCAAATTTTTTCGTTTCATTTTAAAATTGAATACAGTTTAAACAGTGTGGTACGTGGGGGTGGGTAACGAAATTTTGCAAGCATTTTGCTTTGTTATTTTCTTTTTTTTTAATTTTGTTTTTTTTTTCGAATCTTGGCCGTCCCTTATTCTGTGCTTTATATTCTGTTGTATATAGTGTCTAATAAACTTTTGTATATAGTTTTCTATGTGTCAGGGATTGATTTTAAGTAGGTAATATCTCGAGTTGTTGAAGTATTTTGGTAAATGATAGAAAATGGGTCAACGAATGTGTGTAGCCCTGATTTCTCGTAGAACATTAACAGCAGACGACAACCTCTTTTACCACCATACGTTGTGAGCCTTGTGCCTAGTCATAAAGAAAATCTTCATTTGTGCTTAAAATATTTTCCATAAAAGCACTGTCGAATATGGTTACTTGTGTTTTACGGCATATAAACCCTTGCAGGTTATTTAACGCCAAATTCTTTTCATATATCAAATGTATATTATTTGTAAACGAATAGTTTGTTTCATTGATATTAATTTTTAAACGAGCCGGAGCTCGTAGGTTTCCATATTTAAATGGGCTCAAGTATTACTATTTATTGTTTGCACACAGTTAAATTGTTTCAAGTATTTCTATCTAACCCAATCAATTCTGTTCAACAATATTTGTTTGCACAGTTAAATGGTTAAAGTATTGCTTTATAAAGTACTAATAATTCAGTTTATCAGTCATTTGTTTGCACACAGTTAAATGGTTTCTAGTATAGAAAATCATCGAATATTTTTATTTGACCGATAGATGGGACCCTAACAGGTTCTACATCTCTGGGTCAGAGTGGATCTGGGAGTAATGGCAATGAAAGTGTCCTCCACATCCCCCTGAGTTTCTGGATTGGAGCCTTACGATCAGATAGCTTTGTGTCATATCCAGGACACACGTTGAGGCGGGGGCGGGGTTCTTACCCCTAGGCTAAATATTGAATATAATTCAGAAGATACATCACATTAACATTGCCCTGATAATAAATTAGCGTACAAAACCGAAACGTTAACGTGGGCAAATAATTGTAAATAAACAATAAATAAAACCATCGGTCTAACGTAAAGTTAGGCAGGTTTCGATCCCAGCTTGAAGCGTCCGACGTGTCTATCCATACTGAAGAGTTGTGATACAACAAAACAAGTGGATGACATCATATAAAATCCATGGAAAATAGTCTGCAACCCTGGGTTTCATGAAGTTTTTTTGCAAAACAACAACCATGGAATGAATTGAAAACCGAAAAATACAGACAAAAAAAAAAACGGTGGGATTTCGTTTGTGTGACAACCAACACTCTTATCATTATTATTATCATCATATATATATATATATATATATAATTAATGCCTACAGAGTAAAAAAAAAATTACCTAGATTTCACCTAAACGGATCATCAGGAGGGTTGAACCAAACTACATTTCATTAATTAAAACACCACAAGTAGGAATAAAATTTGTAAATAAAAATAAATAAATAAGTGTGTGTGTGTGTGTGTGTGTATACGCACATTATTATTAGATAAATTTCAATCTGGAATTTACAGTGCACGTTGTTCGACATTGGATTAATCGCTTTGAAAATGACGACGATTATTTTGCAATCTAAATATTTCTTGTGTAATAACATTCTTTTGTAGGAGACAGCAGCTTTATCAATGAAAAATAAAACCCCAAAAATTGCGCTCGAGATATAAACCAAAGAAAAATTATTGCAATAATCTTGGGAAATTTTTGTACCATAATTTTTTTGATGCATCATTATTTTTGGAAAACATGTCACTCTTTCCAACCGTCAATAGAATGTTTTCAGACAAGATGAAAAAAAAAATTACAAATGAAAGTTATTAACGGATGCTAACTTATAAAATGTCTTCCAAATTAGAATTATACAATCGTATCTCTACACACTCAGAGTCAGGTTTTCTGAACGTCAATTTGGTATCTAAAAATAAAAATTATTTTTAGTGGTAATCTAATTTTCTATAGTTCAGAAAAATTTATTCAAACGAAATTCAATTATAAAAAATTGAAAAACTTATTTCATATTCTAAAAAATTTATATATATCTCAACTTTTAAAGATGACATGTGTAACTTTTGGATACTATATATATATATATATATATATATATATATATATATATATATATATATATATATATATGTAGACATACATACACTTATTCATTAAAATTTTATTTTGCATAAGGAAAATTAAAAAAAGAAAAAGTTGTTAAACTGTGGTTTTTACATACACAGACGTTTGGAAATACGTTTTGATTTTTTGAAAACAACTGCTATAATTATATATGCCGAAATAGGAAAATATTTTCTGATATGCACTATTTTCTATATGCAAAAAAACATAACAGGATATGTTTTACGTATAACAAAACGACGGATACTCATTTGTTTAATAGGTTTGATAGAAATAGTCTATAAAAGATTAAAAATAATTCTTTAAAAAGCTGTAGTTTACGCTTTTGTAGGGTATTTATGGATCGGCTACCTCAAAATTATAAAAAGTTAGAATATTGTTAACAAGATGAGCCGCATACTTTTTTCTAAATTTAATTTCTAAAACGCTATTCAGATGTCAATTTTATCTACTTTGTGATCTTCCTCTCATATATATATATATATATATATATATATATATATATATATATATATATATATTCATAATGAATTAGCACTGTACAATGTTCAACCTATAGGATTGATATTTTATACTGTATTTAGAGCACTGAAAATGAAAAATAGAAAATTGTGAAAAAATAATTATTTTTGCTCACAAAAAAGTGTCATCTTCATGAATCAGGGGCTGGGGTTTTTTTTTGTTTTTTTTTTTTGTTTTTTTTTTTTTTTGAGAGAGAGACAGAGAGAGAGAGGAATAAAATAAACTCTTTCACCAATGTTCTCAAAAAAAGTAAATAAATAAAAACGATCGAAATATTTTTTTCTCTCTCTCTCTCTTTTTTTTACATTGTAAAATATCAAACCCTATTCCTCCGTATTTAGTAGTTTTTACACTCCCTCAATAAATTAATGCTTTATTTCATTTTATTTATAAATAAAATCATACGATTAAGCACACGGCCCCAGGGTTCGTTGGAGAGAGGTAAGGGAAGTGGTCTTCATGTGACTTTTGGTCCTGAATTAATAATCCTAGCTAATCACACACTCAAACATTGACAATATTACTTTCCTATCATCACCATTCAAACTGCAGTCACCAAAATTCTACATTCACTCGATGATAGGAACTACTTAAGATTTTCTCCATAACAAGTTTTTAAATTGCATGTCGGACGGGAAATCATTATATTATAAAATATCAGAGTTTTACTTGTCTAACTTAAAATAACATTTTATGATTTCTTTAAGAAAAAACAAAACAAAAAAACAAACTTATGACCTCCTCGGAAAAAGTCTATTGCAGTGAAGCGGGTTTGGTTAGATTCGGTTTAATGGCATATCAATCCTCGATGGTTATTTGATGCCAAATCCTGTTTACATACAATTTGTAAGCCAATAGTTTTTAGGCCACTTTATTTTTTTATACGAGTTATCTCATTTATTTGCACACAGTTAAATGATTTGAAACATTGTTATTTAACATTAGTAGTTCTATTTATAAAATGTTCCTATCAAATTTAATATTGATAATTTGTTTGCACACAGTTAAATGGTTTCGAGTATTGCAATTCAACGTAAGTAGTTTTGTCTATCAAGTATTCCGATCTAATTCGAATAACAAACTGCTGTATGGTTTCAAATAACTTTTTATAATAATCCCTTGTAAAATATCGAACAGTTCTATAAGTCGGGTACTTTCACTCCAGGTCAGAGTGGACCTGGGAGTAATTGAAGGGCTACTTCACATTCTCTAAACTTCAACACTAGCCTCACTAGCAAACACTGTTCAATGTCATTCTCAGGACACTAAATGGTTTCAAGTATTGCCATCTAAGGCTAATAATTCTACACAACGTTTTTCATTTGTTGATCCACAGTTAAATGGTTCCAAGTATTTCTATGTAATACTAATAATTCTATTTAATATTAATCATTTGTTTGGACCCAAATGGTTTCACTGTCAGATGCAGTTTACTGTCATAAACAGAACATTTGTTTGTTTGTTTGTTTTTTTGTTGTGGTGGGAGGTCTTACACACCTCTGTAGAGATGCAGTCGCGGTATTGTACAGCTCTATCCGACTAAGCTGCTATTCAATATTAGTAATTCTTTTAATATATATATATATATATATATTATATATATTATATATATTATATATATATATTATATTATATATATATATATATATATATATATATATATATATATATATATATCTCAATTATCATTATATAATATAAATAATTTACACGCAGCTTTATGGTTTTAAATAACTAATGACAATCCTTAGTAAAAGAATTGAACAGTTCTGTTTGAACCAAAATTGGAACCCTAACAGAGTCAGAGTGGACCTGGGAGTAATGGTAATGAAGGTGTACTCCTCATTTAACTAACTCCAAAACTCGAGCCTCACCATCAGATGCAATTTAGAGCTATCCCCCTGGACAACATGATAGTGGATAGTAATGCAATAGTGTGTCATAGCTCAGCTTAGAAAATAAGAAACAAATGAGATTATATATATATATATATATATATATATAATCTAAATGAAGAGAAAAGAACACTAATATCCAAAGCAATCATTTTTTTTAATCAATTATAAACCGCGTCCATAAAAAAAAAGATTAATATTTTAGATATTTTCGATTTAAGTTAATTAAACTGATAATTCAAAATACCTTTCTTTTTATAATCTAATTTATTTATCTTTATTCAAAACTTAATTTTTTCTTTGCATTTAAATCAATTTATTTATTTTCAAACAGTCACGGGATACTGACTTCCAATTTGGAAAAACCACCACCCCAAAGAAAAAGCGATGTCCTTGATATTACATTAACTGCCTCTGAGAGTGAGACGATTTCTGGAGAGTTTGCTATACTCCTTCAGAGTCATTACTCCCAGGCCCATTCGAATCCATAGTGATAGTACCTGTTCGGAACCCTATCCATGGGTCAAAAATCTGAAAATTATTCGTATTTAATTGGACCTCTTGAGAAAAAGAAACAAAAAACAATATTCAAAAAATGTAAATATAAACGCCCATTGAATGTGATTCCCAAACCATTTGGCATATAATAACCCTGGTTGATATACCGTTAAAATCAATCTGGTTGACCCTCATAACATTCAATGTTTAAAAAATCCTATCGTATTTTTTATAATTAAAGATAGTTTGTGTATTGTTGAAGTAAATTGCTCATAAGCTTGTACAACTAACTAGAAAAAAAAATCAATGTTAACAAGTAAAATAAATCATAGATATGTTAGGACTGATCTATTAAAAAAAAAAAAAAAAAAAAAAATCCCAATTTAATAGGCCTTTTTTTCTCTCTCTCCAATGGGAACATTGTGTTGAAGCGGCTCTGCTTGTTTTGCCAAAAATGTAGTGAACGCATGGAATACCATTTCCTAATCTCTAGGCTATAAATTACACCAGACGGGTTGTTATAACGTTGAAAATAATTAATCAATAAAGGCAATTCTTTATCTATCAAATTTGGATAATTTAAACCCTCACGATGTTTAGGACAAGGAACCGAAGACAGAAAGATAGGTAAAAATGAAATAAAACAACAGTTCTTCAAATAAAGTTAGACATTACGTACTATTGAATTATTCTTTTAAAATAAGATTATTCTGGAGATCGGGTGAGTCTGCAGTACCCGATCATTTCCATTACTTTCAGGTCCACACGGATCTGAAGTAGAAGTACTCGTAGGATCCTATCAAAACAGTCCCGTTTAAAAATTATTCGTCTTTCGACAAGATCATGTTAAGGTTTGGTTTCTTTGTTTAATGGCATATCAACTCTTTTTAGGTTATTTAATGCCAAAGCCATTCTCCTAGAAGAACAGTAGTGGTACTATTTAACCCATAGCTGGGAGGATAAGGGGGTTCATACCTTTCCCAAGGGTATTTGTCCGAAAGTGAACGTAATAGCGCGACTGGAGTACGAACTCGCGTACTACGATTCCGCAGTCCATCGCTTTAACCATTACACCACGAGGACACCCCCCAAGATCATGTAAGAAAAGGAAAAAAAAAATCATGTACAATAACACGATTCCTTGATTCCAAACCTCGAGGTTGTAAATACCCCCAGACGAATTAACATGCTGTTAAGATCAATGAATAATGCCATATCTAATAAATTCGGCTACTTTAAAACTTTAAAAGGAGTCAACAAGTAACTGAAAATTTATGGAAAAAAAAGAAAACGTTAATTTTTAACTAATTCAGGCGATTACTTAAAAGAGAAGGAAAAATAAGCGAAGTAGATTACACATTCAGATTTAAGTGAATTTTTTTTTTTTTTAAATAAGATTGTTTTGATACTTACTGTTCGATTTCTTGAAGCGCTTAGGCAAAAAGTGCATACGGGTTTCGGCATGTCATGGCCACGTATCATTGCCTGGTGTTTTATACATGGTTGGTCTATACAGTCCGAGCCGACCATAAGAACGGTATTGAGGTGTGCAATATAACTGGTCGCCAGTCGTAACGTTTCAATTTTGGAAAGTTTTCTATCGGCCGGCTCTGTTGGTATCAATGTTCGTAGTGTAACGAAAGCTGTATTTACACTATGGGTACGGTCACGTTCTCTGGCATTGGCCGCCATCCGTTGTCTTGGTATTTGCGAAGAGGCGGTAGGTAATACGACAGTTGCGGGAGAGGACCCCGGGGGTGAACCTTTACGCTTTCGACTACCGTGTGGGTGAGTACGTCCCGTCCCACAAGAATCTTCGGTTGACCAAGAACTTTCGCTACAGTCAGACAGCCCACCGGCCGGATCGGATTGAAGGGTCGGCTGGTGGCTTGTTGCCACACAATCTTCTTTAGTTTTTTTTAGGCTGGACTCGCTGGTTGTTGTTTTATTACTATAAACCGATCGAAGATCGTCTCCCATGTCCAGACATAAAGGTGAGGATATCTTGCGGCTTTACACTGGGAAGCCGTTGTTTCAAGGGTAGGAATTTTTTAAAATTCGAATTTAGGGAGGGCAAATGAAAAGGATAAAACAGGTGCTGTATTGACGTTCAGACACTATCTAATGTAGAAATTTAATAAAATTGTGTTATTCAAAATTAATGGTTTTAAATAGGTAAAAGCCTTTCCCCCATGAAAACTGACAAATGTTTAACCTTTACAAGAGTTGCCAGTATTTTTTTTTTCAATTTTATTTTACCTATGAGAAAGGTCTGAGCGGATATTTTTGTGAGATCTAGAAAGATTTTGCTCAATAATGAAAAAAAAGAAAAATAGTACTAACTTTTGTTTGAAAAAAAAAAAAAAAAAAAAAAAAAGAAAAAAAGAAAAAAAAAAAAAAGAAATCAATTTTTTTTTCTCAGCGCTAATTTTTTTTTTTTATAATTTTTTTTTTTTTTTTTTTTACAAACTTACCGACGCAATTTGAAATATAGAGATCATCCTCTCAAGTCTTTAAATAAATAATATATGATTATGCCTCAGAAAATTAAATAATAGAGGTAAAAATAATTACCTCTTCTTGAACATGGGTTATTTAAACAAAAATATTTTATAGTAATAAAAATGATTCATGGTGTAAACTTAAATATCATGGAATTTTTCCAACAGATCTTTTTTTTTCTTTTTTACAAATTCCGGGAGACAGATATTTAGATGTTGTTTGGTTTCAAAATTATGAAAGATGAAATATAAATCCACAGGGTAAATCCTTCCAAATTGGAGTAAAAAATTCATAAAAAATATATATATACTTTTGCATACAAAGATTTTGCTGAATTGCCTTTTTTTTCTTTTTTTCTTTAAATTGCTTTGATGCTTTCTTTCGGTAGTAAAACCATCTTCGGGTCAACTACAATTCTTTCTCAATATCATATAGTAAAGATTTTAACTGTCGCTTTCTCGAGACAAAAAGTGAAATAACTGATAACAATAATAACTTATTTTGGTTTAGACAAACTATCTGCTTAATCGTACCAGAACTTGGCAGCTGCAGTCTAGTACCTAAAGTAAATTAATACCGAGACTTTGCCAAACAAATTGTTTGGGAGTATTTACCATCAACAAGCTAATCGGCAAAAGCTGAGTAATTGTTTCACTTCGTTCTTGAATAAGGAATTATACACGCGTCAAGAAACTATAGTCTCTTGAAAAAAAAGTGGAGAAAGAAGAGAAAGTTGAGCATATACTAGTTCCAGTATCCGTCAGTAAATACTTCGTTTCTATTGGTCAGATCATAAACGAAAGAAAGCAGAACTGTGTTGCGGTGCCTCTATATATTATACCATTTTTCTTTTAGCCTCTCTCTCTCTCTCTCTTCCTCTCCATCCCTCCCCCCTCTCATACGTTTATAATTACTTTACGAGAGGGTGTCGGAGTGGTTGAAGCCAACCAAATAATTCCACTTACACTTAATAAGAGCAGTTTTTTTTTTTTTTTTGTTATTGTTTTTGTTTGTGGTTGTAGCAATAGAAGGGATAACTAACCCATTAATGTTTTTGAGAGCTTAAACATTTTTTAAACACAATTTCACGTGTTTCTTTAAGAAAAAGAGCTCCACTGACAGATAAATAAGTCGATTCTAACGTCACCTCATCTGGAATAAACACGTTTAACCCTGAAAAATCTTGCAAATAAAACATGAACAGCAAAACAAAACTTATAAAGATCATGTTGCGCCAAATAAACTTCACTGGATTACTTTAACATCTAATCATACCTATCGAAAGGTGAATAGGAATAAATGTAATTTATAATACAAAACATTTTCATGATTGATTTGAACGGCATGTCAATCCGTCTAGAGTTATTTCATGCTAAGAGGTTAGAGAATTGTGTTCGTTGTATGTCCGTATTCATATACTTTGTGTAGTTGTTAAGAGTTTTTGCACGCAGTTGAATAATATCAAGTATTCCAATCTAATACAAATAATTTGCACAGTTGTATGGTTTCAAGTATTCCAATCTAATACAAATAATTTGCACAGTTGCATGGTTTCAAATATTTCCAATCTAATACAAATAATTTGCACAACAGTGTATGGTTTCAAGTATTCCTATTTTATACAAATAATTTGCACACAGTTCCCTTACACCTCGGTGTAGGAGCTATTGAAAAAGGAGCTTTCGGGTAGCCTCGACTACGGTTGCCAATTTACTTTACAATATATGATATCAAGTATTTCTATCTAATAAAAGAATTTGTACACATATTTCAAGTATTTCTACCAAAAACTGATAAATATAGGGATTTAAATAAAGTAATAATTTCTTTTTAATAACAATTATCTGTTTGCACATGGTTTAACTAACTAATAATGATTCTTTGCAAACTATTATTATTATCATCATCATCATCATCATCATCATCATGTCGTGCCGCTAGCACGGATATCCCTAATCCTCTCTCGCCACTTTTCCCTATCATTCATCGCCTCTGGAAGGTCTTCAGGGCTACATCCCGTGTCCTCACATAGCAGCTGTGTGTATGTTTGTGCTGGTCGCCCGGCTTTTGCTCGGCCATATGTGGGGGTCCATAGGAATACATCACTTATGAACTCGTCTCTGCTTCTCCAGCAGTGTCCTGCGTGTCTGGTTCGTTTAACTTGGATAGTTTTCGTGATGGGAGGCAGGTGGCCGTATAGTTGATGCTTTGGGGGGGTGTTGCCGCCAGGACTTGTTCAATAATGCTCGCAACATTCTTGTGTAATTGCCGTCTAGCTTCTTCTCCAGGCGTTTAGTTAGCATCCAAGTGGTGCATCCATACAGCAGTATCGACACGACCGCGGCCTGGAAGAAACTGCGTTTCATTTTATCGGTCAGGTTTGATTTCCATATGAGTAAACTATTATAGCTTCAAGTAATTATTCTTAATACAAATAATTTACAGTTATATGGCGTCAAGTATT
This sequence comes from Sepioteuthis lessoniana, assembly GCA_963585895.1. Classification (NCBI taxonomy): domain Eukaryota; kingdom Metazoa; phylum Mollusca; class Cephalopoda; order Myopsida; family Loliginidae; genus Sepioteuthis; species Sepioteuthis lessoniana. Next base: position 92,413 of record CAUZXS010006251.1, on the reverse strand, counting down.
CCTATCAAATAAGAATAATCTATTTGAATCATAAAAGGGACCCGAACAGATACTACCACCCCGTGTCAGAGTGGACCAGGAGTAATGGCAACGGGAGGGTACTCCACACTCTCCAGATCTTCAGGATTGGAGCCTCACTATCAGAGGCATTTTAGGTTTGGCTATTTGGTTTGGATTGTATATCAACCCTTGTAGGTTATTTAATGCCATATCCTGTTATATATATATATATATATATATATATATATATATATATATATATATATATATATATATATATAAAAGTAAAGTTGGCGACCTAAGTCAAGGGTGACCCGAAGGCTCCCTTTTCCATAGCTACTACACTGGGGTGTAGAGGAGGGCGCTATTTCATTCCCTGAATTGCACCACTTTACTAATGAACCATCATCAGGACTGTGAGGGATGATATTAGTGATGTTAAATCAATGTCGGATGTTTAAAAATACAAAATACAAAAACCTCGGGAAAATTTGTATAACAAGAAAAAGTTGTCCGTTTAATTAGTGAATCAGCGTTTGTTTGTTTTAAATGACGTTATTTGACTTATTAGAAATATTGTGTAGAATTTATGTTCCGTTTGTTTTTCGAGAAAGATTTTGAATCAAAAGGAGGAAGAAAAAGACAAAAAGAGAAAGTATAAAATTATTATATATGTGGAATGTATTAACAAAAGTTGGAATATATTGTAGCAATTTAAAATGGATTTGCTCAAGTAAGGAGAAATATTATAACAATCTGTATATAAAGCAATTAAAGTATTTATATGCCCTAGCCGACTGGGCCACGGGACATTCTTTGGGGGAGGGTCTTACCTCTCTGCAGAGATGTAGTCGGTGTTTTCTGCAGCCCTAGCCGACTGGGCCACTGGACATTCTTTGGGGGAGGGTCTTACCTCTCTGCAGAGATGTAGTCGGTGTTTTCTGCAGCCCTAGCCGACTGGACCACTGGACATTCTTTGGGGGAGGGTCTTACCTCTCTGCAGAGATGTAGTCGGTGTTTTCTGCACCCTTAGCCGACTAGGCCATAGGACATTTCTTGGGGGAGGGTCTAACTCCTCTGCAGAGATGCAGTCGGTGTATTCTGCAGCCCTAGCCGACTGGGCCACTGGACATTCTTTGGGGGAGGGTCTTACCTCTCTGCAGAGATGTAGTCGGTGTTTTCTGCACCTTTAGCCGACTAGGCCATAGGACATTTCTTGGGGAAGGGTCTAACTCCTCTGCAGAGATGCAGTCAGTGTATTCTGCAGCCCTAGCCGACTGGGCCACTGGACATTCTTTGGGGGAGGGTCTTACCTCTCTGCAGAGATGTAGTCGGTGTTTTCTGCACCCTTAGCTGACTAGGCCATAGGACATTTCTTGGGGAAGGGTCTAACTCCTCTGCAGAGATGCAGTCAGTGTATTCTGCAGCCCTTGCCGACTGGGCCACTGGACATTCTTTGGGGGAGGGTCTTACCTCTCTGCAGAGATGTAGTCGGTGTTCTCTGCACCCTTAGCCGACTAGGCCATAGGACATTTCTTGGGGAAGGGTCTAACTCCTCTGCAGAGATGCAGTCGGTGTATATTAGTGATGTTAAATCGATGATGAATGTTTAAAAATGCAAAATATAAAAACATAGGGAAAATTTGTATAGCAAGAAAAAGTTGGGCGTTTAATTAGTGAATCAGCGTTTCTTTGTTTTAAATTACGTCATTTGAGTTATTAGAAATATTGTGTAGAATTTATGTCCCGTTTGTTTATCGAGAAAGATTTCGAATCAAAAAGAGGAAGAAAAAGTAAAAGAGAAAGCATAAAAATAATGATATATGTGGAATATATTAACTAAAGATGGAATATATTGGAGCTATTTAAAATGGATTTGTACACCGGTACATATACTAAAATAAGAAATATCATAAAAGCCCGGACGAGTGAGTGAAATCTGTCTCTCTCTCTCTCTCTCTCTCTCTCTCATATATATATATATATATATATATATATATATATATATATATATATATATATATATATATATATATATATATATATATATATATATATATATATTGTTAAAGACGATGGAACACTGTTTATTATTTTTAATTTTATTTTTTAGAAAAATAACAAGGAGTCTTGAAAAAATAAAATTAAAAATAAGAAGTGTTTCTTGTTTTTAACAAAACTTGCTTGAATAATAACCTGCTGCCAAAATATAGACTCTTTAATATGTATATGCCTGAACCCAGAGTCATCATCTGATGAAGGCTTCGTTAAAAGCAATGCTGTTGTATGAACATCAGTTATTGTATTATACACACACACACACACACACACATATATATATATATATATATATATATATATATATATATATATATATATATATATATATATATATAAGTATTATTCGGTCCAGTTAAACCGGGGTTGGAAATATAACAGGATGGAAATAAATTTATAATCGTAATGTGACCGGTTTTTATTTTTTCTTAAGGAAATATATATATATATATATATATATATATATATATATATATATATATATATATGATTTGTAAGCGAATATTTCATAGTTAACTTTATTTATAAACGAGTTAGAGCTCATTTATTTGCACATAGTTAAATGGTTTCAATATTTACTATTTAGCATGCGTAATTCTATTTATCAAGTATTCCTATCTAAAAAAAGCAATTTGCACACAGCTGTATAGTTTCAGATAACTAATAATAATAATAATCTTAGTAAATGATCTATAGTTGGGACCCAAACAGGTGCTGCCACTTCAAGTCAGAGTGGACTAGGGAGTAATGCCAATGAAGGGGTATTCTACACTGTCTGAGGTCACAACATCATATCCAGTTTCGTGTCATATCCAGGACACAATTTTTTTTGGTTTGGTGGGGGTCTTTTTTTTGTGTATGTGTGGGGGGTGTCTATACCTCTGTAGAAGATATTAATCTTAACCTCATCGAAAGAGTGAATTTACTTTTTTATTTTTTTAAAATGTAAATGGCACATTGACTCCTATATATTAGTCATAGAGAAGCGAATTTTCTTTCTTTTTTATCCCATCAAATGTATTGATCGTTATGAAAAAAGGAATGTTCAATCAAAATCGGCCATCAACTATTATACAGGTAACGCTGATGAAGGGACCGGTTTAGTTTTCGGGGTTAAGTTCAAACCTTTCAAATCAGCCTACTTACGAGGATCATTAAATAAGTTTCCAGACTTTTTTCATATGAGTACTTTTATTGATAGTACATACATGAAACTCTAGTCCCCTTCGAACTAATCTCCGGCTGCAATGCACTTGTTGTACCGTTCCAACAACTTCTGGAAGGACCCATGGAAGTCCTCTTGTGTAAGCGTGTCAATGACCTTCGTCACAGCCTCTTTCATCTCCTCAATTGTCTCATAACGACTGCCTCTGAGCTTAGGGAATAAGCAAAAGTCACAAGGAGCAAGGTGAGGGTGAGAAACTGTCTTGATGCCCATCTTGGTCAAATAGTCTGTGACAAGGATGGAGTTGTGGACTGGTGTATTGTCTTGGTGGAAATGCCACTGAGCCGATTTGAAGAGTGCTGACCTCTTCCCTGGGAATCTCTTGTCTCTTGCTGAACTCCCTTAAAAACCTCAACAAAGTATTCCTTGTTGACTGTTTGTCCAATGGGACCCCAGTGCATGTAGATCCTACCAGTGCTGTCAAAAAAAGGGATCATCAAAAGTTTGTCGGTAGATTTGCTCTGTCTGGCCTTCTTGGGTCTGGCAGAGCCAGCATGCTTCCACTGGGAACTGTCTCTTGGTCTCTGGGTCATAGCAGTAGATCTAACTTTCACTTTAAAACAATTTTATTGCATATCGTTCTTCTAAAGTCCAGATTGCATTTTTGAAATTCACCAGCTGTGACAATCAGGCTTTAGTAGGGTATATTCCAATTGTTGTTGTAGCTGTTCATTTGAAGCTGAAATCATAAAAATTCGTCAGTCATCTCATAAGATATATAGCAATAACATAGTGAATTTTCAAGAATCTACGCTAATTCTAAATGCCGGTACAAAAATGTCTAGGACCTTGTTGAATGCAGCAGGTATTTCACTAGAGAAACCCCAAGCAGAACAACAATATAATGATAAAAGACTCATCCTACTCAGTTTTTGAGTTTTCTGATTTCATTCCATTTTTCCTTTGCAGAGGGGTAACCCCCCACCCCAATCAGTTTCGTGTAAGTACAGTTTCAATGTCAAAAACAGTTCCATTTCAAACAATTCAGTTTAGCATTAGTACGCAGTTTGAATGTAAGTACAGTTTAATTGTCAAAACATTTCTATTTCAAGCTATTCAGTTAAGTCAAACTTCTAATTCAAACAATTCAGTTTAGCATAAATATGCAGTTAGTTCTATTTAACCCTTAGATTGGGACCTATCTGGTGCTACCATTCCGGGCCAGAGTGAACCCGGGAGCAATGGCAATGAAGGGATGCTCCGCAGTCCCCAAAGCTCGAGAATCATTGCAACCACACCATCAGATTATTTAGTGTCATATCCAGGACACTCGTTGGTGGGGAGGGTTTTACTCCTCTGCAGAGAAGCAACGGTGTATTCTACAGCCCCAGCCGACTGGTCCATATATATATATATGTATATATAGAGAGAGACAGAGACAGAGACAGTGAGAGAGTTTTACCGAAATACACAATAAAGTTATCATAAGATTTTACAAGCACCCAACTGTCACATGTCGATGTAGAAATTTTCTGAGTTTTGCTGAGTCTGACACAATGCCAGAAGTATGGAGAACCCTGTGAGATTCGAATTCACAAGCAATTGTTTGCACCCCAATAGGTTTCCAAATATTGATTTACAATGCTTATTTCAGTTTGGTACAAGACCAGAAATATGGAGCTCTCACTGAAAAGCGAACAAGGGAAAATGAAAATGGCGCGGTCAAAGAAAGCACAGGCCAAGTCGGCTGTGGCTGTAGAATTCTCCGACTGCATCTTTGCTGAAAGGTACCCCCCCACAACGAGTGCCCTGGATATGACTCTGAATAATCTGATGGTGAGGTTCCAGTATTGCTGGAGCTTTGGAGAATGTGGAGTACCCCATTATTTCCATCACTCCCAGGTCCACTCTGGACCCAGAGTGATAACACTTGATGAAGTCTTATCTTTGGGTCAAATAGAACTTAACTATGGTTTCAAGAATTTACTGTTTTTTGCTCTTAAACTGCATATTCATACTAAAATGAATTGTTTGAAGTAGAACTGTTTTGACATTTAAACTGCGTACTTATGCTAAACTGAATTGCTCGAAATAGAACTGTTTTGACATCTAAACTGTGTACTTATGCAAAACTGAATTATCTGAGATAAAACTGTTTTTACATTTAACTCTGTGTATTGCTCTTGCACCTCTGCAGAGGGGTAGGACCCCCACCACCACCGCAAAGGGTGTTCTGATATGACACTAAACAATCTGATCGTGAGGTCTTAGTGATGCTAGGGCTTTAGGGAATGCGGAGTACCCCTTCATTGCTATAGCTCCCAGATCCACTCTTGCCCTGAGTGGAAGCACCAGATAGAGCTCTATGGGTCAAATAGAACTAAACTGTGTACTTATGTTAAACTGAATTGCTTGAAATGGAACTGTTTTTGAACTGTGTACTAACGCTAACCTGAATTGTTCAAAATAGAACTATTTATTTGTAATAAAATGGATTTGGCATTAAATAACCTATAAAGGTTGATATGCCATAAAATCAACCAACCAACCAAAATAAGCACACACACACGCACACACATACACACACACACTTATATCTTACTGATTTTCTTTCTTATAACTAAAGAATGAAAAAAAAGAAATATTTCTCAGTAAACAAGAACATGTTTCATTATCATTTATACACAGTCTTTGCTAATAACTCCCAACACACTATCAAATTTACCATAACGGGTTTATTTAATAAAAGATATCGTTATATATATATATTGTCATCCATAGACAGACCTGTTTCGTTCTATCTGAACTCTTCAGACATGCTAGATTCCCGAAGCTGGGATCGAAACCTGGCTGACTGAAAATTTGCTTTTATAACAACTTGCTGCCTAAATATACACTCTTCACTATAGATAGTCATCCACAGACAGATCTGTTTCGTTCTATCAGAACTCATCAGTGTGGTTAGACAGTATCTTCCCGTAGTTGGGATCGAAACCCGGTTGACTCAAATGCCAAGCCAAAGCTTCTAACCATTCAGCCACGAGGAGATATTAGCTACGAAGTAAATTTTAAACGGTTATGAATCACAATTACTATTGTTTACATACATCCGTTAAACGGTTGCCGAGACCTCAATTCATCTACGAAGAGGCTTGCAATAGACGCTAATGGCAACACGATTACTTCTTCGCCAGAGAACTCAACCCCACGGGGGTAGGGGAGTATATATATATATATATATATAGTCATCCACACACATATATATATATATATATATATATATTGAAGAGTGTATATTTAGGCAGAAAGTTGTTATCCTATTTACCAAACCCTCCGCTCGGGCAGGATATGACACAAGGTAAATTTTTAAGCGGAGTTTAACAGGTTTGAATTCAGAGTTTTCCTTCTCCTAGACTAGTTGCCTCACCAAGGCTGAAGACCCCAGTCTGTCCTACTATTTACCCATAGCTGGAGGGAGAATAATTGGATTCATACCTTTCCCAAGGGTATTAGTGCTATGTGAAATGCACATTATTCTCGTCCAGGATTTGAACTCGTGTTGCCGTGTTATAAACGCAAGCTTTATGAAAGACGATGGAACAGTTAGTTTATTATTTTTAACTGTAATTTTTCAAGACTCCTTGTAATTTTTCTTGTGTCGAGATCTCGGTGGGAATGATATTGTCCCAAATCTTCTGCCTAAGCGGTTTCGACCATACTTTTCGTCGTCATCAGGGGTCGTATAGTTTGAGTTCACAGTGATTTGATTATTTGTAATGTTTTGTTTTAAACTTGTCAGTTGAAACGTTTTCCGCATTTTGTTTTAAAACGTTCAGTTGGAAAGGTTTACTAATAGAGTTATTGATTTTAATTATAAAAAAATATCTAATATATTCGTGTCTATATTAAATGCTATTTTATCTATATTTAAAAAAAATATTTTTATGTATATCGCTTCTAAGATTTGTAATCGTTTATTATTATTATTATTATTATTAGTGGGAATCTTCCTTACATCGGAAGATGTAATTTGGTCAGTGCTATTATTGCGTTGCATAATCAAATGTTGTTTTATGACGCTATTTTCAGAAAGGTGATAAATGAGGCGACGAGATAGTTTTGTAGTTGTATAACCAATGTAGATATTTTTCTTTTTTGCCAGGCTCTCTCGGAATGGACTTAAACATTTATAAGCTACATTGGTTTGGTTTAGGAGTATTTTAGCAGAGTTGGTGTTATTTTTAACCATGAGGTTATATAAAAAACCTACCAGGTACAATTCCACCCTACTTAACTATCACACTTACAACCCTACTTAACAAATCATCCCACCACCCGAGGCACCCGAAGCAAATACACTAGTAATGTACTAAGCTTTTTAATAGATGTGGCACTAGGCTATAGGAATGGAGCATCCAATGAAACTCGAATTCACTCGTGTAGATTTGCAAGTCTCGCTTGTTAACCATTACACCACTCGAGGCGCCCATAAAAGCCAATACACTGAAATTAATTAAGTATACAAACTTATTGGTCTCCAGGAAAGATTTTTATTTATAAGGAAACGGAAGTTCTCATCGAAGGAGGATTGTAACAAGACAGGAGAGATATTTTAGAAGGATGCGAGGATAAAATCTAGTATTTCAAAGAGTAAGGAAAGGAGGCGACGGGTAGTGTGATAAGAGCAGGCACGACCAACAGGCATTTACCTACTCAAACAGTGGATAGGAATATCATCTACCCAACGTGTGGGTGGTGCTGTGACTCCTCGAGCAGAGAACAGTTCACCATAACCGTTTAAAGAAGGAGCCGTCTTTGATTCAAAGGACTCCCATTCAGTTACAGCTACAGTTTAATTCTATACAATTGTTTAACTACTATAGGTTAAATAGTATCACTGCTGTTGTTCTACAAGGATGCTTTTGGAATTAAATAACCCATGAAGATTTATATGCCATTAAACAAAGAAATCCCAGCTATAGATTAAATAGTATCACTGCTGTTTTTCTACAAGGATGCTTTTGGCATTAAATAACCCATGAAGATTTATATGCCATTAAACAAAGAAATCCCAGCAATAGGTTAAATAGTAACGCTTCTATTTTTCTACTAGGATGACTTTGGCATTATATAACCCGTGAAGATTTATATGCCATTAAATAAAGAAATCCCAGCTTTGGGTTAAATAGTATGACTTCTGTTCTTCTACAAAGATGACTTTGTCATCAAATAACCAATGAAGATTTATATGCCATTAAACAAAGAAATCCCAGCTTTGGGTTAAATAGTATGACTTCTGTTCTTCTACAAAGATGACTTTGTCATCAAATAACCCATGAAGATTTATATGCCATTAAATAAAGAAATCCCAGCTTTGGGTTAAATAGTATGACTTCTGTTCTTCTACAAGGATGACTTTGTCATCAAATAACCCATGAAGATTTATATGCCATTAAACAAAGAAATCCCAGCTTTGGGTTAAATAGTATGACTTCTGTTCTTCTACAAGGATGACTTTGTCATCAAATAACCCATGAAGATTTATATGCCATTAAACAAAGAAATCCCAGCTTTGGGTTAAATAGTATGACTTCTGTTCTTCTACAAGGATGACTTTGTCATCAAATAACCCATGAAGATTTATATGCCATTAAACAAAGAAATCTCAGCTTTGGGTTAACTAGTATCACTGCTGTTCTTCTACTAGGATGACTTTGGCATTAAATAACCCGTGAAGATTTATATGCCATTAAACAAAGAAATCCCAGCTTTGGGTTAATAGTATCACCGCTGTTCTTCTACCAGGATGACTTTCGCATTAAATAACCCATTAAGGTTGATATGCCAAAGTTTATTCATTTGCTAAGGATGATTGAAAAGTAGTAATTTACTAAGCTTTTTACTTAGATGTGGCACAAGGCCGTATGAATGGGGCACCCAATGAGACTCGAACTCACTCGTGTAGGTTTGCCAGGATGATTAAAAGTAACTCTTCTATAATTCATTTCTTTTAAAACTTATTGTAAAAAAATAAATTATCATCATCATCACGCAACTGGCACGGATTTCCCTGACTCTCTCTCTCTCTCTCTCGCCAATCGTCCCTATCATCCATTGCTCCCTGAAGGTCTTCTAGTTTACATCTCGTGTCCATATAGAGCTGTTGTAGGTATGCTCTTCTTGATTGTCCAAAATTGGCCCGTCCTTGTGAAGGGGTAAATAGAAGAACGTCACTGATGATTTCGTTCTTGCTTCTCCAGTAATATTCCCGTATGCCTTGTTCGTCTTACTAGGATGGTTTTAGAGATAAGAGGTAGGTGGCCGTACAATTGTTGTTTCGTGCGATGTTGCTTCCAGGATTTGTTCAATACAGCTCGTAACATTCTTCTGCTGCTCCCGTCTAGCTTCTTTTTTTTTTCTATACGCTTTGTCAGCGACCATGTGATGCACCCATACAGTTGAATTGACACGACCGCTGCTTGGAAAAAAATCACGTTTTATTTTATCGGATTGGTTAGACTTCCATATGATCGATAACTTATTGATACCAGTCCCTGCTTTCGCTGGACGCATATTGATTACACATGATGAAAATGAATTACAAGAATTTTGAAATAGGAGATGACTTTTCAATTACCCTGTAGCTTATTTCAGGTGCTGTCTTATGTGGATATCAGAACATTCGGTATAATATAGGTTCGGTTGTTACTATCTGTTGAAGTCATCAATTCTCTTTCTACATAGAAGTGTGTGTATCTATTTGTAGGCGTTATTATGGTTTCATTTTCTTTGTTTAATGGCATATCAACGTTCATGAATTACTTAATGCCAAAACCATTCTTGTAGAAAGAACAACACAGCACGTAGCACTCTAGTGTGTCTCCCATTGAGCTTCTTCTTCAAGCGTTTCGTTAGAGACCAGATGGTAAAAGTATACAACAGTACGGACAGCCGCAGCTCGAAAGAAATCCTGTTTTATTTTATTAGAGAGATCAGATTTCTACATGACCAACAATCTACCAATAGCTGTCCATGCCTTCCTTAAACGTATATTGATATTACTTTCAATTGATGAGATATTACTGCCAACTTACGAGGATCATTAAATAAGTTTCAAGACTTTTTTTTGTATGGGCACTTTTATTGACAGTACACACATGAAACTTTAGTCCCGTTCGAACTAATCTCCTTCGGCTGCAATGCACTTGTTGTACCGTTCCAACAACTTCTGCAACGCCCCATGAAAGTAGTCTTGTGTAAGCGTGTCAATGACCTTCATCACAGCCTCTTTCATCTCCTCAGTTGTCTCATAATGAGAGCCTGTGAGCTTAAGGAATAACCAAAAGTCACAGGGAGTAAGGTCTGGACTATAGAGAGGCTGAGGAATTGTGTTGATGCCCATCTTAGTCAAATAGTCTGTGACAAGGATGGAGTTGTGGACTGGTGCATTGTCCTAGTGGAAATGCCACTGACCCGATTTGAAGAGTGCTGGCCCCTTCCCAAGGAATCTCTACCAGAATTCCCTTAAAACCTCAACATAGTAACCCTAACCCTTTGGCCAATCAACTCTGGTGTATTGACTTCCTTACTCCACCCACACGTCTCATTATCCCTCATAGACTCCCTGCCTTCCTTGAATCTCTTATGCCACTCAAAAACTGATGCTCGATTCATGTAAGATGATCTCTTGCTGAACTCCCTTAAAACCTCAACATAGTATTCCTTGTTGACTGTCTGTCCAGTGGGAACCTAGTGCATGTAGATCAGACTAGTGCTGGCAAAAGAAAAAGGGGTCATCAAAAGTTTGTGGGTGGATTTTCTCCGTCTGGCCTTCTTAGGTCTGGGAGAACCAGCATGCTTCTACTGGGAACTCTGTCTCTTGGTCTTTGGGCCATAGCAGTAGATCCAGCTTTCATCGCATGGCTTTTTTTCCAAGTTTAAAACAGAATTTTATTGCATATCGTTCTTCTAAAGTGTCAGATTGCATTTTTGAAATTCACCAGCCGTGACAATCAAGCTTTAGTAGGATGTATTCCAATTCCTGCGGTAGCTGTTCATTTGAACTTGAAATCATAAAAATTGGTCAGTCATCTCATAAGATATATAGCAATAACATAGTGAATTTTCAAGAGACTACGACAATTTTAAATGTCTGTAACAAAAAAGTTTGGAAACTTATTGAATGCACCACGTATATGAACTGGCCTACTGATTTCAGAGGTTTGCTATTTAAAGTGAAGATAACTCCAAATTGTTTGAAACATAAACTGTAGTTTATTTGCATTCACGTAGAGACCAATGGCTCTCACCGTTGGCTTTAGGCAATGCAGCCAAGATTTGGCTTGGGCAGGTGTTTTTGCGAGAAGAGCTCGATCATGTGTATACTGCGTCTGTCATACTTTCTGCCGAATATTATCTGCTTCTTGTCTTTTTAAAATCGGAAACCGTTTTCTTTTATTAGACTCATTGAGGTTCGTCGTACATAATCTAGGCGGATTATAAACAAATTTGGTGCTCATGTATCTACTTGCAAAACTACAGCGACAATGTCAACAAAGTCGGTGTCACCATCAGGTGAGCGAACCAGTGCTTCCGTAAAGCATCATTATTGCTGTAAAAGTTTCTTTAGGAAGCCCACATGCCAGAAGTATTTGCTCCATCTTTCTCAGTGTATGAACTGGTCTAATTTGGTTTTATGGCACATCAAATATTACAGGTCATTAACGCCAAATCCATTTGCACACAGTTGTATGGTTTCAAGTATTCCTATCTAATACAAATAATTTGCACACAGTTGTATGGTTTCAAGTATTCCTATCTAAAACAAGTAATTTGCACACAGTTGTATGGTTTCAAGTATTCCTATCTGATACAAATAATTTGCACACAGTTGTATGGTTTCAAGTATTCCTATCTAATACAAATCCATTTGTACAAAGTTGTATGGTTTCAAGTATTCCTATCTAATACAAATAATTTGCACACAATTGTATGGTTTCAAGTATTCCTATCTAAGTAAGTAAAGTTGACGACCATAGTCGAGGGTAACCCGAAGGCTCCCTTTTCGATAGCTACTACACCAAGGTGTAGGGGAGGGCGCTACTCCTTCCCTGGATTGCTCTACTTTACCCTTGATCCATGCCTTATAATGCTGAGTGTTAAGCCAGGAGGCATCAAGTACCAACCCCTCCGCTCAGGCAGGATATGACACAAGGTAAATTTTTAAGCGGAGTTTAACAGGTTTGAATTCAGAGTTTTCCTTCTCCTAGACTAGTTGCCTCACCTAGGCTGAAGACCCCAGTCTGTCCTACTATTTACCCATAGCTGGAGGGAGAATAATTGGATTCATACCTCTCCCAAGGGTATTAGTGCTATGTGAAATGCAATTAGGCTGGTCCAGGCTTTGAACTCGTGTCGCCGTGTCCATTTCCTATGACGATAACCATTACACAACGGGCACCTCCTAAATGCAACGGTGTTAGAATATCCAATTGAGTGGTCAATGTCAACGGCAATCGAAAGTATAATTAACTTCAGATTGAAAATATATCGAAACTAACATGCATAACGAAAACCTTTCTTAGAAAATTAAACGACAGAATTAAATTTTTTTTTCGTTTAACTGAATTTTTTGTTTAATTTAATAATAATAATAATAATAATAATAATATATATATATATATATATATATATATATATATATATATATATTACTCTAGTTTACTCTCAAATAATACTTTATATATATATATATATATATATAGTATTATTCGATCCAGTTAAACCAGAGTTATTCCTTCAGGACAAGAAAATCATTCAGGAGCTGAACATTTAAATTTTCCTGGTGGAGAGTTCAATGTAATTTTTTAACAGAGCAATATTTCTTTAAAGAAAAAACCAAAGACCGGATTCCTAAAATAACCGGTCTTTGGTTGAGCTCTCTTTGGAAAATTCCAGAAAGACTAATTCTCGGATGATTTACCAACTCGGATGTAATCCTAAAATAACCGGTCTTTGGTTTTTTCTTTAAAGATATATATATATATATATAACATTCAGAGCGTATATAGTACAATTTAATAGAGACTCAAACTCGGTTAAGTTGTCATAATGAATTTATTTCGGCGGAGAATATTATTGCTATACTCTCCGTCTCGTCAGATGACTAGTAATATTCTCTGTCGAAATAAATTGATTATGACGACTTAACCGAGTTTGAGTCTCCATCAAATTGTACTATATATGCTCTGAATGTGAATTTTGTTATACCCCAGCGACTAAATAGGGAACTATATGTAAGAAAGAAAAAAAAGAGGACCCTTTCTTTCGGTCACTTCTCTTCAGAGAATTATTTTAGTGACGACAAAATTTACATCGGAGGAAGCTGACATGGGATATTGTCCATCGAAAAAGCCTGGAGGTGAGAAGAAAACTGATTTTAAAAAAATACCGTAAGTCAGAAATGTTGGCGCGTGAAAAAATGTTTTCTTCGCATTGTCCAATGGGGTTGTTGAAAACTAATGGCGTGTAAAATTGTTTTTTGGATAGACAACTTTGAGATTCTGCTCGCTCGATCGACCGACTCTGTTCGGGTCTGAAGGTATTTTTGGCAATGCTGGACGCGTGTGGGATACGGCCCTGCGACTGGACCCAACTTAAAAACGGCTTTGTGCCAAGCTTGTCCGGTGGTGGGACGGATGACAGATACTCGACTCTGTTCGAGCGATTAAAATTATTCTTCTGACCGCCCTCCGGTCAATCAAAAATCGCAGTGAAACGTGTCTCTTCAAATATAGAAAAAGGAAAACTAGTTCTTTTTAAAAGCAAAAGTATGCAATTGAAGATTCACAAGTTACTTAGATCAACCTACAATGACATAAGTGTGTTCTTTGCTGTTGTTGGTTTAAAAGCGATCGTCACCGAGTTTTAATGTAATTTACTAAGCTTTTTTGCTTAGATGTGGCACAAGGCCATATGAATAGGGGCACCAATTGAAACACGACCTCACTCGTAAAGGTTTGAAAGTCTAGCTTGCTAATCATTACACCACCTGAGGCACCCAGCTGTAGCCTTTTGTAATTTACTAACCCTTGGACTTAGTTGTGGCACAAGGCCGTATGAATGGGTTGGTTGGTTGGTTGGTTGGTTGTTTTATTTTACTGCGCATCAACCCTTTTCGGGTCATGTAACGCCGAATTAAATCTCAAACAATTCAGTTTAGTATAAGTATAGTTTTTATTTACAAAGAGTTAAATGTCAAAACAGTTTTATTTCAAACAATTCAGTTTTGCATAAGTACACAGTTTAGTTCAATTTAAAAACAGTTCTATTTCAAACAGTTCAGTTTAGCATAAATATACAGTTTCAATGTAAAAAACAGTTCTATTTCAAACAATTCAGTTTAGTATTAGTATTGTTTTTGTTTACAAACAAATATCAAACAGTTCTATTTCAAACAATTCAGTTTAGCATAAGAACACAGTTTAGTTCTATTTAGTTTAGTTCCATCGATAGGATCCTATCAGGTGCTTACTATTCCGGGCCAGAGTGGACCTGGGAGCGATGACAATGAAAGGGTACTCTGCATTCCCCAAAGATCCTGCATTACTGGAGCCTGACCATATTCATGACACTTGTTGGGGGGGGGGGTCTTCTTATCCCTCTGCAGAGAAGCAGTCGGTATATTTTACAGCCCCAGCCGACTGGTCAACATAATGAATAGAGCTCCCAATGAGACTCAGACTTACTCCTGAAGGTTTGCTTGCCCAATTTGCTAAGTGCATGCAATAATTTTATTACATTTTATTTTTAAGCATTTTAAATGTGGGGTGAATGACAATTTCTGGTTAAAAATTGTTCCTAAGTATTTGTACTAATCCACTTGCCCAGTCGGCTGGGGCTGTAGAATACACTGACTGCACCTCTGCAGAGGGGTAAGACCCCCCCCTAACGAGTGTCCCGGATATGACACTAAACAATCTGATGGTGAGGTTCCAGCAGTGCTGGAGCTTTGCGGGATGCGAAGTACCCTTCATTACCATCGCTCCCAGGTCCACTCTGGCTCGGAGTGGTAGCACCTGATAGGGCCCTATCTATGGGTTAAATAGAACTAACAGCATTTTTATGCGAAACTGAATTGTTTGAGTAAACTGAATAGCTTGAAATAGAAATGTTTTTGACAAACTGCGTGCTTATGCTTAACTAAATTATTTGAAATAGAACTGTTTTTCGACATTAAAATTGTATTTACACTTAACTGAATTGTTACATATAATTTCTTGAATAGTTTGAAATAAATGTTTTTGACAATTAAACTGTGTACTTATGCTTAAGTGAATTGTTTGAAATAGAACAGATTATTTACATAAAAATAGATTTGGCGTTAAATAACCTACAAAGGTTGATATGCCATAAAACCCACCAAACCAAACCTGTACTGATCCACGATAGGGATCTCTATCCCTTCCTGTAGTAATCTTGAGTCTTTGTGTCGTTTGTTTCTTTTGCAGAAATGTACACATTGTTTTAGTTTACCAATCCCTTCACACGAGCAGGATGTGACACAAGGTTAATTTTTCAGGCCTAATTTCATCATCATCATCATTTCGTGCGGCTAGCACGGATATCCCTGACCCTCTCTCTCCACGTCTCCCTATCATTCATCGCCTCCGGCAGATCTTCAGGGTTACATCCCGTATCATCACATAGCTGCTGTATGAATGTTCGAGCTGGTCGTCCTGCTTTTGATTGGCCATATGCGGGGGTCCACAGGAGTACATCACTTACGATCTCGTCCTTGCTTCTCCGGCAGTGTCCGGCATGTCTGGTTCGTCTAGCTTGTATAGTTTTCGTGATAGGTGGTAGGTGACCGTATAGTTGGCGCCTCGTGGGGTGTTGCTGTCCGGCAGTTTTCACACCAAGGCAAAATAGCCCAGTCTGACCATTATTTTACCCATAGCTGGAGGAAGAATAGGTGGAATCTACCTTTCACAAAGGTATGTGAAATACAAACAGCCTCGTTCAGGATTTGAACTCGTGTCACTGAGTTCATTTACTACGAGGATAACCATTACTCCACGAGCGTCTCTTTGAATCCTTTTTTTGTTTGTCTTGTTTATGCATTGTCGTAGTTTTTTGTCTCTTTAGAATCTTTGGTAACCAAAACTCATAACCGTTACGCTGTCTTCTGCTGGACAATGCACTGTGATTTTTGGGGACTTATAAACTTAATGTTCTTACATCACGATGATTACTACAACTATGTATGATTTTTTACCTGAGCTCATATTCCGATTTTTTAAAAATATTTTTTTATAAAGAAATATTCATCTGGAGGTTGCAGGTTCAATCCTGACTGCAGGCGAGTAACGATACAGAAATACTCAGCACTTATACCCGGTTATGGTCAACGGAATCAGAACAGGTGACCCCCGTAAACGTGGTTCGGAGTTCCGTGTTGGCTCCTGAGTTCAACAAACACCTGAAGAAGGCCGGAGGATATATCGACCGAAACGTTGTGAACATAACCATAGAAATAAAGAAAATAGTCTGAAAACCCTGAATGATAAAAATTCTTTTGTGATGTTATTTATTTCAATGTTAAACAGATTAACGGACAATATACTCCTTTGTGGAACTCTCTTTCTCGGCTTTTTTGATTAGACAGAGTGGATCCAAGCGCGAACCTAGAGTGTTGTTTAATAAGAAGTTGTTTACAAATTCGAGTAGCCTTTTTGCAAGTCTTAGGTCATGTAGATCTCCCATGAGACCGTATTTCCTGGTAGTTTTATGAGCTTTTGCGAAGTCAAAAGAATATGGTTGTTATAAATGTCTCCCGTATAAAATTTTCTTACTGCACCAAGTGGTCCATTGAACTTCTGTTATTTCGAAAAATATATTCTAAATCTGTTAACGATCTGTTTGTATTTCAGTTATTAAATTAATCACATATTTATTATTTCTCCGTTGTTTTACATCGAAAACTTGTGAGAGCGATTAGTCTGCGGTTTTCGGTGTCTTTTCATGGTTTCGAAATTGATATAACAATCGTTTGTCTTCATAATTCCGGAAATTTACCGTTAATCTATATATCTTCAGGAGGCGCTTAAAAAATGGATAATGAAGTTCGTCTTTGTTATAGGTTTATTGGGAAGGCATCCAGAGAGAGAGAGAGAGAGAGAGAGAGAGAGAGAGAGAGAGAGAGAGAGCGCGAATGGGGTGGGTATTGAATTTTTCCATTTTTTTCTTTGCGAATATTGTTGCGATTATAAATTATTGTTTGCAGTTTTTTTTAATCTTTTTATTTATTTATTTTTTTTTTTTTTTAGAAATTTAAGAATGTTTCGGTCAATATGTTTGTTATGAACTTTTTGTTTGTTGTTGTGCTTTTTATTTATTTATTTAAATATGTTTTACTGGAATGGGTTGATGTTTACCAGACGTCGTTCTGATCATTTCCCAAATTCTTTTTTGCTTGGAAGCTGAGTTGGGTCTGCTGGCATTTTCTTGTCAAGATTCTTTCTTTTTTTTCGACTGATTTTCGAGGCTTCGGTCAAAATTCAAAGTTTTGGGACTCTTTTTTTTTTTTTTTGGTCTTTGATCAAAGTTCATTGAAACCCTTATAACCATAGCAACAGACTGCATCCTTTAAAACTCGGGGAGTAGTCGGTAACAAGCTCGACTGCGGCCTCGAAGTAAGCGAGTCCGAACTCTAATCGTGCTATTACGTTCACTTTCAGACTAATACCCTTGAGAAAGGCATGAACCCCCTTATCTTCTCAGCTATGAGTCAAATAATACCACTACTGTTCTTCTATAAGGATGTCTTTAGCATTAAATAACCCACAAAGGTTGATATGCTATTTAATAAAGAAATTCAAACCAAAAAATCTCTACTTTCCAATGTGTTTTTTTCCTCATTGAAGATTTTAAGTTGGTTGATTGTTTGGGTTTTATGGCATATCAACTAGTGCAGGTTATTTAACGACAAATCCATTTTTATACAAATAATAAGTTCTATTTCAAATAATTCAGTTTAGCATGAGTACACAGTTTAATAGTCAAAAACAATTCTATTTCAAGCCATTCAGTTCAGTCAAACAGTTCCTATTCAAAAAATTTACTTTAGCATAAGTACAGTTTCTATGACAAAAACAGTACTTTTTCAAACAATTTAGTTTTGCATTAGTACGCAGTTTAAATATCAAAACAGTTCTATTTCCAACAATTCAGTTAGGCATAAGTACACAGTTTAGTTCCGGGCCAGAGTGGACCTGAGAGCGATCGCAATGAAGGAGTACTGTATTCTCCAAAGCTCTAAAAATACTGGAACCTCATCAACAGATTGTTTAAAGTCATATCCTGGACATTGAGGGGGTCTTCTTACCCCTCTGCAGAAATAGTTAGTGTATTCTACAGCGCCAGCCGACTGGGCTTGCTATTCTGGTAGAAGAACAGCAAAGATACTATTTAACCAAAAGTTGGGGGTATAATCAGGATTATACGATTAGGCCACAAATTCCGATGAAAAGGTACAAAAACTCTGAGAATTATACAATTTCAATAAAATTTCTAATGTTAATTAATTATTAAATTTTATAATGTATTAGGTATTTTATCAAAAACATTCAGATTATTTTAGATCATTTAACTTGACTTCCTATGCGAGTGTGTGATGCTATATAATCCGTAGAGGTATATGATATGAACGTTAACGGGTAGGTCCCATCCGTCATACTGTTTTATACTCTACCTATGAACATTAACGCGTATGTCCCATTCCTCATACTGTTATATACTCTACCTATAAACATTAACGGGTTGGTCCCATTCCTCATACTGTTATATACTCTACCTATGAACATTTACGGGTATGTCCCATTCCTCATACTGTTATATACTCTACCTGTGAACATTAACGGGTAGGTCCCATTCCTCATACTGTTATATACTCTACCCATGAACAATTACGGGTAGGTCCCATTCCTCATACTGTTATATACTCTACCTATAAACATTAACGGGTAGGTCCCATTCCTCATACTGTTATATACTCTACCTATGAACATTAACAGGTAGGTCCCATTCCTCATACTGTTATATACTCTACCTATAAACATTAACGGGTAGGTCCTATTCCTCATACTGTTATATACTCTACCTATGAACATTAACGGGTATGTCCCGTTCCTCATACTGTTATATACTCTACCTATGAACATTAACGGGTATATTCCATTCCTCATACTGTTATATACTCTACCTATAAACATTAACGGGTAGGTCCCATTCCAAATACTGTTATATACTCAACCTATGAACAATTACGGGTAGGTCCCATTCCTCATACTGTTACATACTCTACCTATGAACATTAACGGGTAGGTCCCATTCCTCATACTGTTTCATACTCTACCTATGAACATTAACGGGTAGGTCCCATTCCTCATACTGTTACATACTCTACCTATGAACATTAACGGGTAGGTCCCATTCCTCATACTGTTACATACTCTACCTATGAACATTAACGGGTAGGTCCCAATCCTCATACTGTTACATACTCTACCTATGAACATTAACGGGTAGGTCCCATTCCTCATACTGTTACATACTCTACCTATGAACATTAACGGGTGGGTCCCATTCCTCATACTGTTACATACTCTACCTATGAACATTAACGGGTAGGTCCCATTCCTCATACTGTTACATACTCTACCTATGAACATTAACAGGTAGGTCCCAATCCTCATACTGTTATATACTCTACCTATGAACATTAACGGGTGGGTCCCATTCCTCATACTGTTACATACTCTACCTATGAACAATTACGGGTAGGTCATATTCCTATTACTATTTTATACTCTACCTATGAACATTAACGGGTAGGTCCCATTCCTCATACTGTTATATACTCTACCTATGAACATTAACGGGTAGGTCCCATTCCTCATACTGTTATATACTCTACCTATAAACATTAACGGGTATGTCCCATTCATCATCCTGTTTTATACTCTACCTATAAACATTAACGGGTAGGTCCCATTCCTCATACTGTTATATACTCTACCTATGAACATTAACGGGTAGGTCCCATTCCTCATACTGTTACATACTCTACCTATGAACAATTACGGGTAGGTCCCATTCCTAATACTGTTATATACTCTACCTATGAACATTAACGGGTATGTCCCATTTCTCATACTGTTATATACTCTACCTATGAACATCAACGGGTATATTCCATTCCTCATACTGTTATATACTCTACCTCTAAACATTAACGGGTAGGTCCCATTCATCATCCTGTTTTATACTCTACCTATAAACATTAATGTGTAGGTCCCATTCCTCATACTGTTTTATACTCTACCTATAAACATTAACGGGTAGGTCCCAATCCTCATACTGTTACATACTCTACCTATGAACATTAACGGGTAGGTCCCAATCCTCATACTGTTACATACTCTACCTATGAACATTAACGGGTAGGTCCCAATCCTCATACTGTTACATACTCTACCTATGAACATTAACGGGTAGGTCCCAATCCTCATACTGTTACATACTCTACCTATGAACATTAACGGGTAGGTCCCATTCCTCATACTGTTACATACTCTACCTATGAACATTAACGGGTAGGTCCCATTCCTCATACTGTTACATACTCTACCTATGAACATTAACGGGTGGGTCCCATTCCTCATACTGTTACATACTCTACTTATGAATATTAACGGGTAGGTCCCAATCCTCATACTGTTACATACTCTACCTATGAACATTAACGGGTAGGTCCCATTCCTCATACTGTTACATACTCTACCTATGAACATTAACGGGTGGGTCCCATTCCTCATACTGTTACATACTCTACCTATGAACATTAACGGGTGGGTCCCATTCCTCATACTGTTATATACTCTACCTATAAACATTAACGGGTAGGTCCCATTCATCATCCTGTTTTATACTCTACCTATAAACATTAACGGGTAGGTCCCATTCCTCATACTGTTATATACTCTACCTATGAACATTAACGGGTAGGTCCCATTCCTCATACTGTTACATACTCTACCTATGAACAATTACGGGTAGGTCCCATTCCTAATACTGTTATATACTCTACCTATGAACATTAACGGGTATGTCCCATTTCTCATACTGTTATATACTCTACCTATGAACATCAACGGGTATATTCCATTCCTCATACTGTTATATACTCTACCTCTAAACATTAACGGGTAGGTCCCATTCATCATCCTGTTTTATACTCTACCTATAAACATTAATGTGTAGGTCCCATTCCTCATACTGTTTTATACTCTACCTATAAACATTAACGGGTAGGTCCCAATCCTCATACTGTTACATACTCTACCTATGAACATTAACGGGTAGGTCCCAATCCTCATACTGTTACATACTCTACCTATGAACATTAACGGGTAGGTCCCAATCCTCATACTGTTACATACTCTACCTATGAACATTAACGGGTAGGTCCCAATCCTCATACTGTTACATACTCTACCTATGAACATTAACGGGTAGGTCCCATTCCTCATACTGTTACATACTCTACCTATGAACATTAACGGGTAGGTCCCAATCCTCATACTGTTACATACTCTACCTATGAACATTAACGGGTGGGTCCCATTCCTCATACTGTTACATACTCTACCTATGAATATTAACGGGTAGGTCCCAATCCTCATACTGTTACATACTCTACCTATGAACATTAACGGGTAGGTCCCATTCCTCATACTGTTACATACTCTACCTATGAACATTAACGGGTGGGTCCCATTCCTCATACTGTTACATACTCTACCTATGAACATTAACGGGTAGGTCCCAATCCTCATACTGTTACATACTCTACCTATGAATATTAACGGGTAGGTCCCAATCCTCATACTGTTACATACTCTACCTATGAACATTAACGGGTGGGTCCCATTCCTCATACTGTTACATACTCTACCTATGAACATTAACGGGTAGGTCCCAATCCTCATACTGTTACATACTCTACCTATGAATATTAACGGGTAGGTCCCAATCCTCATACTGTTACATACTCTACCTATGAACATTAACGGGTAGGTCCCAATCCTCATACTGTTACATACTCTACCTATGAACATTAACGGGTAGGTCCCATTCCTCATACTGTTACATACTCTACCTATGAACATTAACGGGTGGGTCCCATTCCTCATACTGTTACATACTCTACCTATGAACATTAACGGGTAGGTCCCAATCCTCATACTGTTACATACTCTACCTATGAACATTAACGGGTAGGTCCCATTCCTCATACTGTTACATACTCTACCTATGAACATTAACGGGTAGGTCCCAATCCTCATACTGTTACATACTCTACCTATGAACATTAACGGGTGGGTCCCATTCCCCATACTGTTACATACTCTACCTATGAACATTAACGGGTAGGTCCCAATCCTCATACTGTTATATACTCTACCTATGAACATTAACGGGTGGGTCCCATTCCTCATACTGTTACATACTCTACCTATGAACATTAACGGGTAGGTCCCAATCCTCATACTGTTACATACTCTACCTATGAACATTAACGGGTAGGTCCCAATCCTCATACTGTTACATACTCTACCTATGAACATTAACGGGTAGGTCCCAATCCTCATACTGTTACATACTCTACCTATGAACATTAACGGGTAGGTCCCAATCCTCATACTGTTACATACTCTACCTATGAACATTAACGGGTAGGTCCCAATCCTCATACTGTTACATACTCTACCTATGAACATTAACGGGTAGGTCCCAATCCTCATACTGTTATATACTCTACCTATGAACATTAACGGGTGGGTCCCATTCCTCATACTGTTACATACTCTACCTATGAATATTAACGGGTAGGTCCCAATCCTCATACTGTTACATATTCTACCTATGAATATTAACGGGTAGGTCCCATTCCTCATACTGTTACATACTCTACCTATGAACATTAACGGGTAGGTCCCAATCCTCATACTGTTACATACTCTACCTATGAACATTAACGGGTAGGTCCCATTCCTCATACTGTTACATACTCTACCTATGAATATTAACGGGTAGGTCCCAATCCTCATACTGTTACATACTCTACCTATGAACATTAACGGGTAGGTCCCAATCCTCATACTGTTACATACTCTACCTATGAACATTAACGGGTAGGTCCCATTCCTCATACTGTTACATACTCTACCTATGAATATTAACGGGTAGGTCCCAATCCTCATACTGTTACATACTCTACCTATGAATATTAACGGGTAGGTCCCAATCCTCATACTGTTACATACTCTACCTATGAACATTAACGGGTGGGTCCCATTCCTCATACTGTTACATACTCTACCTATGAACATTAACGGGTAGGTCCCATTCCTCATACTGTTACATACTCTACCTATGAACATTAACGGGTGGGTCCCATTCCTCATACTGTTACATACTCTACCTATGAACATTAACGGGTAGGTCCCATTCCTCATACTGTTACATACTCTACCTATGAACATTAACGGGTGGGTCCCATTCCTCATACTGTTACATACTCTACCTATGAACATTAACGGGTGGGTCCCATTCCTCATACTGTTACATACTCTACCTATGAACATTAACGGGTAGGTCCCATTCCTCATACTGTTACATACTCTACCTATGAACATTAACGGGTAGGTCCCATTCCTCATACTGTTACATACTCTACCTATGAACATTAACGGGTGGGTCCCATTCCTCATACTGTTACATACTCTACCTATGAACATTAACAGGTATGTCCCATTCCTCATACTGTTACATACTCTACCTATAAACATTAACGGGTAGGTCCCTTTACTCATACTGTTATATACTCTACCTATGAACATTAACGGGTAGGTCCCATTCCTCATACTGTTACATACTCTACCTATGAACAATTACGGGTAGGTCCCATTCATCATCCTGTTTTATACTCTACCTATAAACATTAACGGGTAGGTCCCATTCCTCATACTGTTATATACTCTACCTATAAACATTAATGGGTAGGTCCCATTCCTCATACTGTTATATACTCTACCTATGAATATTAACGGGTATATTCCATTCCTCATATTGTTATATACTCTACCTATGAACAATTACGGGTAGGTCCCATTCCTAATACTGTTTTATACTCTACCTATGAACATTAACAGGTATGTACCGTTCCTCATACTGTTATCTACTCTACCTATGAAAATTAACAGGTATATTCCATTCCTCATACTGTTATATACTCTACCTATAAACATTAACGGGTAGGTCCCATTCCTCATACTGTTATATACTCTACCTATGAACATTAACGGGTAGGTCCCATTCCTCATACTGTTATATACTCTACCTATAAACATTAACGGGTAGGTCCCATTCCTCATACTGTTATATACTCTACCTATGAACATTAACGGGTAGGTCCCATTCCTCATACTGTTATATACTCTACCTATGAACATTAACGGGTATGTCCCATTCCTCATACTGTTACATACTCTACCTATGAACAATTACGGGTAGGTCCCATTCCTCATACTGTTATATACTCTACCTATGAACATTAACGGGTATGTCCCATTCCTCATACTGTTATATACTCTACCTATGAACAATTACGGGTATATCCCATTCCTCATACTGTTATATACTCTACCTATGAACATTAACGGGTAGGTCCCATTCCTCATACTGTTATATACTCTACCTATGTTATATACTTTACCTTCTTCACGCCTCTGGCGAATATTTTATTTTGTTAATGCTGTAAAGATTTACTTTTTCTTTCCAACCTCTGTTTTGTTTATTCCTCTTTCAATAATCTTTTATTAGATTACAATAATATGTAATTAAAAATATGAGGAAAAGGTAAAAAGTTTGTTATAAAACTAGTAAATTTTTAAAAAAGTAAGAATTTGTGTTTGAGAACCCAACGAAATATATGAGGATTATTATAATGTAAAACTTTTAATATATAAAAATATTTTAATGTCAATTATAAATAATTATTTCATAAATCTTCGCTTTGATGGCATATCAACTTTTGAGGGGTATTTAATTCCAAAGCTATCTAAGTAGAAGAACAGTTATGGTGCTATTTAACTCATTGCTGGGAGGATAAGAGGTTTCATGCCTTTCCCCAACCTGATTTGTCGGAAAGTGAACGTAATAACGCGATTGGTGTTCGAACTCACTTACTACGATTCCGCAGTCCATCGCTTTAAACATTACACCAGGAAGACACCTCCAATTTTTTTCGTTAAGCTTTCTTAATCATACACTAAAAAACAATCTTAATCTGTTTATTTTCCTTTTCCAAAATAAAACACAAAAAAATAAACTATTGCTGATACGATTTTCTATACTTAATTTAGTTGAAGTCCTAGCCCTCCCAACTATTAGTTTTGGGCGGGAAAGTAAAGCGCACTTAATACCTGACGGATTCGTGACGGACGAAAATAACTGTTCTTAATTTTGTCCAATTACTCAGATTAAAGCACAACAGTGATATATTTATCCAAGCGTAAGTGATGTCTTTGTACACAAATCAGTTTGTTAATGTTTCTAGTGACTAATTTCATTAAAAACCTTTTTAAAAGTATTCAAAAATTTTAATATTACTTTTGAATGTACGTTACATCGAGTTGGGTTAGATCATCAACGTTTGTTAAATTTAAATCTTTAAAATATATTAAAATTAATTCTACATAAAATATTATTTTACTTTTAATAATAATAATTATGATATCGTAATTTTTCAAACAAAACTAAAATTTAACCTTAAATGATAATTTAAATCATTTTTAAATTCGTTTTAACGGAAAAAGAACGAAATTTTGTTAATACCTTTAAAATAAGTATATAACATTGTTTCTTAGTTAGAACTAAAAGTAAGTTGGCCAGGGTGACCCGAAGGCTCCCTTTTCCATAGCTACTACACCAAGGTGTAGGGGAGAGCACTACTCCTTTACCTGGATTTCTTAATTTTACCCTTGATCCTTACTTTATAATGCTGGGTGTTAAGCAAGGTAGCATCAAGTACTATTTTTTAAATCTTTGGTAAAATTCGACCTGGGATTGAACCCTGGTCTCCTGAGCCATCGACAAACACTCTAACCATTATACCGATGTCTAGTTAGAACTAACAATCTGTTAAAAAAATATTTAAATCTATAAATCTCTCAAAATTTCCCCCCCACAAAGCATTTTTTTCTCGGAATAATATAGATTTTACAAGATCATGTAAAAATATGATAGGAATGTTTTTTCTGTGTTGTGGATTTTTATAGAAAAAAAAATTGTTTGAAATCGTTTAAGAATGTCTATTTATTTATTGACCCAAACTATGAATAACCAGGTTCGTCCCAATTCTTGACCTTTTTGTGACCTTTTTGTGATCGGATGAACCAAAAAAAACAAACAAAAAAAAAAAAAAACAGGTGCTCTTCACCCTGCGAAGCTTTCTAAAGTCGGTTTAAAATCAAAACTTTATTATGTCTAAATTAGCGGCAACTTTGTATAAAAGTCTTTTCAAATAAATAATCATTCCGATTTTTTAAAAAATCTACCAAAATTCTACTATTTGATTTTCATGAAATTTTTGGTACAATCAAATTACTAAGATTAAAAACTTAGAGATATAGTAGTACCGAAATTTCTATTCAAATCAATTAGTCGACTTTTGTTATTACTTCGTATATTCGGACTATTTCCATTTCATTTCCAACTTCTGTTTTGGTTATTTCTCATTCAGTAACCTTTTGTTTGGATACAACAATATCATCATCATCATCATCATGTAGTGCCGCCAGCACGGATATCCCTGACCCTCTCTCGCAAACTTCTCCCTATCATTCATCGTTTTTGGCAGATCTTCAGGGTTACATCCCGTATCCTCACATAGCTGCTGTATGAATGTTCAAGCCGGTCGTCTTGATTTTGCTTGGCCATAGGAGTACATCACTTATAAGCTCCTCCCTGCTTCTCCAGCAGTGTCCTGCGTGTCTGGTTCGTCTAACTTGTATAGTTTTCGTGATGGGAGGCGGGTGGTCGTATAGTTGGTGTCTTGTGGGGTGTTGTCACCAGGACTTGTTCAATATTGCTCGCAACATTCTTGTGTAATTGCCGTCTAGCTTCTTCTTCAGCCGTTTAGTTAGCGTCCAAGTAGTGCATCCACACAGCAGTATCGATACGACCGCTGCCAGGAAGAAACTGCTTTTCATTTTATCGGTCAGGTCTGATTTCCATATGATTGAGAGCCTATCGATAGCTGTCCATGCTTTCGTTAGTCGTGTGTCGATGTCCTTTTCGGTTGATGAGACGCTACTTCCTAGGTAGATGAATTTGTCAACTAGTTTTAGAGAGGCTCCGTCTAGTGTGGTAATGTCGCCTGTTTGGTTGTAACACATATATTCAGTTTTGTGTGCATTGACATGGAGGCCAATGCCTGCGGCGGCTCGTTCCAAACTATGCAGTAGTGTCTGGGCTTGGTTAGGGGTATTCACCAGTAACGCTATGTCATCGGTGTAGTCGGCGTCGGTAATTGTTTTTGCGGGGTGCCTTCTGCTTCTTTTCTTTGTCAGCTCGAAGCCATTTTCTCTGATTTTGTCGATCGAAGTTCTAAGCACGTAGTCTAGACAGATGATAAAGAGGTATTGGGCTTTGAAGGGGCAATGAAAGATTTGAGGATTATTACAAGGTGAAACATTTAATATAAAAAAGGCTATATCTTAATAATGAATTAGAAATACATTTCGGCCGATATGTACTCCGGCTTTCTTCAGGTGTTTCATATCTAACTCGAGAGCCCACACAGAATCTTGAATTGACGCCTCTATTTGATCCACTGGGGTAACACGTGGACCAGTGCATTTGTTAAGTAGTATCTGAGAGACCAGAAACAACCCCTCGGAAGATCGATAGAAAATTGGAGGTGCCCGTGGTGTAATGGTTATCATCGTAGGATATGGACACGGCGACACGAGTTCAAAGCCTGGACGAGACTGATTGCATTTCACATAGCACTAATACCCTTGGGAAAGGTATGAATCCAATTATTCTCCCTCCAGCTATGGGTAAATAGTAGGGCAGACTAGGTTCTTCAGCCTTGGTGAGGTAACTAGTCTAGGAGAAGGAAAATGTATTCAAACCTGTTAAACTCCGCTTAAAAATTGACCTTGTGTCATATCCTGCCCGAGCGGAGGGGTTGGGTAAATATGGATAGGAAATTGTCAGGCGATTCATGCAAATATGATGAACAAAACTCACTGTGGCCAACGATGTAGTAAATATCAGTCGACCAGGTTGATAAAAGGTTGATTTGATTAGTTTCCTTGTTTAATGGTATATCAATCTTTATGGGTTATTTAATGCCAAAGCCAACTTTGGAGAAGAACAGAATTGGTAATATTTAACCCATAGCTGGAGGGATAAAAAGGTTTCATGTCTTTTTTAGAACGTAATAGCACAACTGGATTGGTTTAGTTTGGTTTCTTTGCTTAATGGTATATCAAACTTCGTGGGTTATTTAATGCCAAAACCATCCTCGTAAAAGAACAGAAATAGTAATATACGGGAGGTTATATACCCTTTCGAAGGGTATTAATCTAAATGTGAACGTGATAGCGTGACTAGAATTTGAACTGGCTTACTATGTTGTCGCAAACTAGAACGTTAGCCAGAACGTCACCGGGACCCCTCTCACCAATAAAGGGATGACGTTCCCTTTTGGACTCCTACACATGGACTCTCCAGTGTTGGCCGACCAGCAAAGACTTCGATACATCAGTTCTACGTGGACACTAGAGGCAGTCAAGAGGACCTGTCTGTGGGAAAGAGAGGGAAGGATATATAGCATAATAGGGCATTTACATATGTTTTAGTTTAAGAAAACTCTTTAAAAAATTTATCTACCTATATACATATATATATATATTGGAAGTGCTTATACTTAAAAGAAAAAAATTATTATTTCTTCTTGTGGGATCTGGTAAATTTTGATAGGATTTAAATAAAATTCATTTGTAATTTGATCCCCAACAGAGCAGAAATGAATTTGGTGTAATTATGGTCAGTTTATGTTGACGCTAGTTTTAACATTTGAACGAAACGACCCAGTGACCCTAAGTATGGATAAGGCTATTCGCGGGAAAAGAGAACAAAGAAACAGGAAATGACTAAGCTCTTCCTGTTACTTGTTTGTTGTGAAATTATCTTGAACATTTAAGAGAATTGAAGCACCTTTGCGGTGGATATATAAGCCAGGAGTGTCGACATTTCTTTTTGACTTTCAGTTCTGATTCACTGGGCTGGGACACACTTCGGCCAGCTGATACACGGTACACACATTCAAGAGAATTGAAGCATCTTTGCGGTGGATATATAAGCCAGGAGTGTCGACATTTCTTTTTGACTTTCAGTTCTGATTCACTGGGCTGGGACACACTTCGGCCAGCCGATACACGGTACACACTCTGTACACGGATCAGGTCGGTTGTGTCCTTGCTTCAGTGGTTGTCGGTCGAGGCCGCCTGACATACGTTTCGGGAAGCCGGCATTCATGTCACACCCGCTAACACTGGCTCTCCTTTAGCCTCGCAATGCAATACACTTAGGCTCTGACCCTCTTCGGAGGGGCTAGGTTTATCGCCTGGGGCCTGGGGCTCCCTTTTTAGTGAAATACTGACGGAGCTCAAGGCATTTTTGAACCACGGGGCGTGTGTGGGCTACTGCCTAGCGCTTAGTTCGCACAATCAAAAGGCCTTGTACTACACTCGCGCGTGAGACGCTTGACAAATGCTTAGCAGAAACCGGCCAGCAGAGTTGTGCAATTCTCGGCCTAAGGATCAGAGTTGGAATTTTTTCATCCAGAATTCGAAAAGAGACAACTGGTAATGAGGCAGAAAATAATAGACATCTTGGCGACCTCATGTTTCCAGCTCCCACCACGATAGCAGTAATATCACAAAGAGAGAAAACTTAAAGAAAAATAACAATGAAAGATCTATATTATATGATAAACTACCAAATTTTCAAAATATTACGAAAATATTTTTAGGAGGGCGTTTTAATGGTTAATTTCAAACTGTACATTCCGCAGTTTTCTGGTTCGGATACTGATTCAAAAAGATAATACACACGACAAAGTTTTCGAAAACAAATTTTATATAAGAAAAACAAAAGAAAAGAAAAGATAGAAAGGATAAAGTGTTGCAATATTTTTGTGATTTGCAGGAACTTATCTAAGAGAGGGTGTTCATTAAAACCTTTAAATTTTAGAGGTGTTTGTGATTTCGTTGAATTTTTGGTTGGATTTTCAAGTTTTGTTTAATTTTAATTGAGTCTTCTCTTAAGTTGACTTTTAGTCGAATTCTTGGGTTTTGTTGTTCAAATGAATTTAAGTGAATTTTTTGTTTCGAAGACATTTTTGTTGAATTTCTAGGATAGCACCTGGCCAATTTAGTTACTTTTTAACGGTTAAAGGAGCGAGTGACAAATACCTGCTTGCGTTTTTTACTGCTTCACAGGCCGGCATCTGAGCGTGTATTGAAGTTCCAAGTAACTGTCGAAGAAAATGGTGGGGGCAACCCTTGACGCCCGATCGTCTAGACCCACTTCTCCACTCTGAAAGCGCCGAAGCTGCTGTTAATCTGCCACATCACGGTCAGTCCCACTCTTTTGTTTGAAATAAATTTTTATATACTTGCTTGATGATGATAAAAAAGGTAACAAAAACGATTGTCTTCTTTTTAATCTTAGAATCAATAATAAAAAGTACATTTTCCTTAATAACTCCACTTTAAGTTAGAAGACAAAGGAGAAGAAGTTTGTGGCGAGGCAAAAGTGCTGATCTATGGAAATCATTATGAAAATGTTATCATCATCATCATATAGTGCCGCCAGCACGGATATCCCAGACCCTCTCTCGCCACTCCTCCCTATCGTTCATCGCCCTAGGTAGGTCTTCAGGACAACATCCCGTATCCTCACATAGCTGCTGAATGTATGTTCATGCTGGTCGTCCTGCTTTTGCACGGCCATGTGTGGGGGTCCATAAGAGTACATCACTTATGAGTTCGTCCCTGCTTCTCCAGCAATGTCCTGCATGTCTGGCTCGTCTAACTTGAATAGTTTTCGTGATAGGGGGCAGGTGGCCGTACAGTTGGTGTCTTGTGGGGTGTTGCCGCCAGGACTTGTTTAAGATTGCACGTAGCATTCTTGTGTAATTGCCGTCTAGCTTCTTCTCCAGCCGTTTTGTTAGCGTCCATGTAGTGCACCCATATAGCAGTATCGATGTGACCGCTGCCTGGAAGAAAATGCGTTTCATTTTATCGGTTAGGTCTGATTTCCATATAATCGATAACCTATTGATAGCTGTCCATGCTTTCGCTAACCTCGTTTCGATGTCCTTTTCGGTTGATTCGACGCTGCTTCCTAGGTAAGTGAATTTGTCTATTAGTTTAAGAGGGGTTCCTTCTAGAGTGAAGATGTCCCCCATTTGGTTATAGCACATATATTCCGTTTTGTGTGCATTAACATAGAGGCCTATGCTTGCTGCTGCTCGTTTCAAACTATGCAGTAGTGTTTCGGCTTGGTCAGGTGTATTTGCCAGTATCGCTATGTCATCGGCGTAGTCGGCGTCGGTAATTGTTGTTGCGGGGTACCTTCTGCTTCTTTTCTTCGTCAGTTCGAAGCCATTCTCTTTGATTTTGTCAATTGATGTTCTAAGTACATAGTCTAGACAAATGATAAAGAGGTACGGAGCCAGCGTGTCCCCTTGTAGTACTCCTGCTACAATGTCGAAGTATTCTGTGTCTCCATCTGGTGATCGTACTTTTACTTTAGTGTTTCTATAGAGAATCGTTATTGCCGCTACGGTTTCTTTAGGTATGCCGTACGCTAGTAGGATTTGTTCCATCTTTTCTCTGTGAATGGAATCGAAAGCCTTGGTAAAGTCAACAAAAATTAATGTCGCTTGTAGGTTCTTTGCCCGTACACCTTCAAGGATTCTGCGGATGGTTAATATTTGTGAGGTCGTGGATCTATTTCTTCGGAAGCCATTTTGTTTTTTTCTAAGTATGTTGTCTATTTTGGGTTCTCTGCGGTTTCGTAGTAGGGCATTGTAGATTTTGGCTGCTATGGATGTAAGTGTTATACCTCTCTTCTGTAATATAATTTAAAAATTATTAAAGAAAGCCCTAACAGTAGTTTAGAAGAAAAGGTAAAAGCCTAAAACCCCTAATGCCACCCCAGCCCCCCCCAAGAGAAAAGAAAAGGAAAAAAAAATGAAATTAACTCCCCCCCCGAATAGAACAGACCGTCCCTAAAATTCAGTAGTAAGTAAACATTAAATGAAGAAGAAACATTGGAACACACGAGTCAACAGAGGAAGAAATGTATCAATATTGGTCAGTATGTCTTTAAGTCCTATTAATTTAAAATGCTGAATTTTTACAAAATGTTATGCTGTATTTTGTTTGTAAAATAATGCTTAAACTATGCGTTTTAAATGTAAAGACACGCTTACTCTACTGTAAACCCAAATTGATTTTAAAGACTCTCTCTGTCCTAATGTCAGCGAACACGGCAGAATGTTTTTGAATCTCTTCTATAATATAATTTAAAAATTGGTAAAGAAAGCCCTAACAGTAGTTTAGAAGAAAAAGTAAAAGCCTAAAACACCTAATGCCACCCCAGCTCCGCCCCCAAGAGAAAAGAAAAGGAAAAAAAAATGAAATTAACTTCCCCCCCCGAATAGAACAGACCGTCCCTAAAATTCAGTAGTAAGTAAACATTAAATGAAGAAGAAACATTGGAACACACGAGCCAACAGAGGAAGAAATGTATCAATATTGGTCAGTATGTCTTTAAGTCCTATTAATTTAAAATGCTGAATTTTTACAAAATGTTATGCTGTATTTTGTTTGTAAAATAATGCTTAAACTATGCGTTTTAAATGTAAAGACACGCTTACTCTACTGTAAACCCAAATTGATTTTAAAGACTCTCTCTGTCCTAATGTCAGCGAACACGGCAGAATGTTTTTGAATCTCTTCTATAATATAATTTAAAAATTGGTAAAGAAAGCCCTAACAGTAGTTTAGAAGAAAAAGTAAAAGCCTAAAACGCCCGGAAAAAAAAAAAAAGCAATTGTAAAAGCTCTATAATTCCTGAAGCCTTCTAGGTTCCCAACGGTAGTATAGAGGAAAAAACAAAAAACAAAAAACTAAAAAGCCTTGGAAAATGTCCCAATACCACAAAAAAAAAAAA
Organism: Sepioteuthis lessoniana; assembly: GCA_963585895.1. Lineage (NCBI taxonomy): Eukaryota > Metazoa > Mollusca > Cephalopoda > Myopsida > Loliginidae > Sepioteuthis > Sepioteuthis lessoniana. Next base: position 58,809 of record CAUZXS010006251.1, on the reverse strand, counting down.
AAAAATTCAGTACCAGTGAAAGTCATTCGAAAGTACCTTGATCTTGGGCTTTAACTAAGTTAAAACTTATAAAAAAAAAAAAAAAAAAAAAAAAAAAAAACTTCAATCAAATTTACCCCCCCTTTTTTTTTAAATTTTTATATACGTACACATGGGAAGCAGCATGATGTACGTAAAGGTATTTGAATAAACCCATGGACGACCAAACTCAATACCTAAACGGGTCCTGGACGTGAGTTTGACGACTTTACGCTCAGGATCGTTAGTTCGATCGGGGAACTACTGCTGCTCCTCTATAAGAGTGGCTTCTATAGAAGAGAATAAAACAGCCATCGAAAGATAACCATGACCCACACTCAAACCACATACACAAACCGCATCGCTCTTCGCGCGGGTAAAAAAGGGGCGCGTCCTGCTGAGGTTGGAGCCCTGGCCTCAGTCTTCGAAAAATCAGCTACAGAGCTCAAACAATCAAAACTACTAAAATGCAAGCAAACACTACAAATAGCCACATTTAACGTAAGAACCTTAAATAGAATAGGACAACTCCCAGAGCTAATCGCATCGGCCGAAGAACATAAGATAGACATAATATGCATACAAGAACACAGATACACGCACACAGAAGATATCAAATATCACGAAACTGGCAATGGCTGGTCGCTCGCCACTGTATCCGCATGGAAAAACTCTGTCAACGCCGCAGGGGTAGGATTACTTATAGGACCTAGAGCATTAAAAACGCTTAATAGCGTTGAGAAAATACAACCTAGAATGATGGCAGCTACATTTAACGGAAACCCCAGAGCAACAATCATCTCATGCTACAGCCCCACCAATGTTAGTGAAGAAAATGAACTAGTCACCTTCTACGATGAGTTATCCTCATTAGTGCGTAGCATCCCGAAACACAACATGTTAGTCATTGGCGGAGACATGAATGCCCAAATCGGGAAAAACGGAAACAACAAATACAGCCTCCACAACACGTCAAATAGGAATGGGCAACATCTAACAGATTTCATGATAGAAAATAGATTAACATGCCTCAATACAAACTATCAAAAAAGGGAGGGAAAACTATGGACATACACGTACGCAAACAATACTAAAGCTCAGATAGACTACGTCCTTATAAACAAGAAATGGAAAAATAGTGCAATGAATTGCGAGGCATACTCCTCTTTTGAGGGTGTGTCCACCGATCACCGAATAGTCACGGCGAAAATACGGTTAAGCCTACGAAAAAACGCCAAACGAACAGCGACCACCAAACACTATGACTGGGCCCTATTGAACAACAGAGATATAAGAGATAAATACGTATTAGAATTAAGAAACAGATTCGAAACACTACAAGAAAAGACCAAAAAAAGTACACCAAACGACGAATATGAAAATTTCGTCAATGCACACCTCGAGGCCGCAGCGAAATGCATTCCAACAAAACTCAAAACTAAATATAGAGTCCCTTGGGAAACATTAGCGGTGAGAGAAAAACGTGCACTAGTGAAAACAACCCCCAAAAACTATCGAAAAAACCCAACAAACACAAATGCCTTAAAACTAAAAACGGCACAATATCAATTAGCAGGCGTATATATAAAGGAACAGACAGAATACATTAAAAATCAGATAGATAAGATTAGAGACTCGGTGGAAGATAGACAATCTAGGATAGCCTGGCAAACAATAAACGAAGTGAGTAGAAGAAAGAACACAGCCAAAGCCAAACTGAAAGCAGCAAACCAACAAGAAAGAATAAAACTGTGGAAACAGCACTTCGAAAACTTACTAGGAAACCCACCGAAAATAACACATGAACCAATCACCAGAATAATTAGCAAACAATTAGACATTAAACTAGGACCGTTCACACAAGAAGAACTCGACTCGGTTCTCAGAAAAATTAAAAATAGGAAAGCTGCAGGGCTGGACGAAATTCCCCCGGAAGTATGGAAAACCAGACAATTCGATGACATACTGCTCCGACACTGCAACGCAGTATACAATCAAAATCCGATAGATAGATGGATGAAAGGATGCATACTCCCCTTCCCTAAAAAGGGGGACCTCGGATTAGCCAAAAACTACCGAAAATGTTCTAACAGCAGAGATTCACATGCATCTTGCTCGCCATCCGTCCCTATCGGGTTTCGCTCTTGGCAAGGCCTCTAGACGTATATAGTGAAATGAAAAGTGCTCAGTTACTGGCAAGCAGAGCAGGAAAAAACTAAAATAAACCTTTGCTCATCTCCACTTGTCAGTCATATGAAAATAAGTTTCATGCATTCGTGAAAAAGAAACAATCTTTAGAGAAATATCCGAGTAGAAGGGACGATGAAGGTTCAATATTCCTCATACAAAGCAAAAAAGAAAACGAAAATGACTGCATGGCGTAGGAACTGAAGTGGAGGGAAGAAGGTGGGACAGGAAAGAACACCTTCCACTATTATAAGATATATTAAGAATACCTGATAAATCGGCTCTTTGATCTGTGGTGGGAGCTGCTAACTGCGCTAAAAGGCTGTGTTGGAATAGAAAAATGGTAGTACAGATGGAATTTTCTAGTTTCATTCCCACAAACAGACAAATCTTCTCATAATACTGAAGGAGAAATAGTGCCATGAAATATCGGTTAAGGATAGATTTTAAACCAGGGAAAAATATAATGTTAAGTGTTAAACGAGGGGGTATGAAGTATCATTTTTTTGAGCCTTTGGTATGACTCGACCTGGGATTGAACACCAGTTTCCCGGAATATTGGCGAATATATATATATAGATATATATATCCCTTACAGTTCTTGCATATGAAATATACTCTATATTCACAAACAAAACCTCCGACCAACTCGCCTGGAAGAATTACGCGTAAACCTTCGTCGCTAAAAACAGACTTTTAAGTTGAAAATAACGTAGAGCGAATATAACAAATAAAATAACGTTCATAAATTTCCCACAACTCTGAGTTTCACTGATGTTCGATCTTATTTAATTTTTTACAATCCCAACCCCATTAAAAAAGATAAGAAAATATAATATATAATAAATGATTTGAAATATTTCCAATCGATACACTTAGATAAAAGTAGTTTGAAATCTATATCAGTCTAAAAGTAAGAACTTCCTTTATTGCTTCAGCAATGCCTTAAATTTACGATTATTTCTCAAGGAAGACAAATTTGGCTTTAAATAGCACACGAAAGTTGATATGACATTAAAAACAAATGAACCCAACTATCTATCTGTCTCTCTATTTTCTCAGTCATTTAATAACTTTCTATCTATCTTTCTCAGTTAGTCGATATCTTTCTATCTATCAATCTATAAATATCTACCGTGTTAAATTAATACAAAACTTCTATTAATTGGTTAATGGTCGTTTATCTAAAAGACGCACTCAGTGACATTTTAACTCTAAAACTATTTTCGCTTTGTCGGCTGAAGAGCTATAAAGCACCCCAACAACGTCTCTGCAGATGGATAAAAATCCTCCCCAACAACGTGTGTCCTGAGTATAACTCCTAGCTGTATTTAATAGTGTGGATCGAGTCCTGGAGCTTCAGGAAATGTTGAGTACTCCTTCATTGCCATTACTCCAAGTTACACTCAGACCCGAACTGAAAGTACCTGTTATGACTCCTTGCTGTATTTAAAAGTGTGGGTCGAGTCCTGGAGCTTTGGGGAATGTTAAGTACTCCTTCATTGCTATTACTCCAAGTTACACTCAGACCCGAACTGAAAGTACCTGTTATGACTCCTTGCTGTATTTAAAAGTGTGGGTCGAGTCCTGGAGCTTTGGGAAATGTTAAGTACTCCTTCATTGCTATTACTCCAAGTTACACTCAGACCCGAACTGAAAGTACCTGTTATGACTCCTTGCTGTATTTAATAGTGTGGGTCGAGTCCTGGAGCTTTGGGGAATGTTAAGTACTCCTTCATTGCTATTACTCCAAGTTAGACTCAGACCCGAACTGAAAGTACCTGTTATGGTCTCAACTTTGGTTAAACTGAACTAACTAATCATTTACAATACTAGAAAACATTTAACTATGTGAAAACGAATGAATAATATTGAATAGAATTAGATTACAGAACTTGAAATTTTTTAACTGTGTGCAAACAAATCATTGATATTAATAAGTGTATGCAGGTAAAGGATTAATATTAAATTTCACCGGAATACTTGATCAATAGAATTACCAAAGTTCAGTAGCAATATTTGAAACCATTTAGTTGTGTACAAATAAATGATTTTTATGAAATAGAATTATTAATATTAACAATACTAGAAGTCATTCAACTGAGAGCAAATGAATGAAATGTAGCTCGTTTATTGCACAGTCTGCTGGGCGGGGGCTATATAATACACTGACTGCATCTCTGCAGAGGGATAAGACCCTACCCGAACGAGTGTCCTGCATATGGTGAGGTTTCAGTAATGCTGAAGCTTTGGGGAATGCAGAGCACTCCTTCATTGCCGTTGCGCCCAGGTCAATTTAAACTTCCCAATAGTTTAAATTGTTTGAATTAAGAATAGTCACATAAAGCTACGATTGGTTACCAAAGAATACTACGACTGTGGCCGTCGCTAATACCCAGGCCTGCTCGATGGAATGTGACGTCACGTCAGTGGAACCAAGAATCTCTCGTTTCATAACAACGATGAATTATAATCACAAAGTCGTTTTCTTTTAATAAAGATTTTTAAACTTTTTAAAATGTAACAAGAAAGAAAAGAAAGAGACATGTTTTGATTTATACTTGTTTTTATTAATTTTAATTAAAATTAAGAAAAACAATAATTAATAAGAAAATATAAACATAAAAATCAATGACTGTCGGTCGTGTTTGTAAATAAACACGGTTTTAAAGACCAAATTTTTTCGTTTATTCGTCTAAATTTTAAAAACAATTTAACAAACACAGCTTAAATTTTAACATTTTTAATTTAATTATGAAAAGTCACAATCACTTTTGTTTTAATTGCAAAAAATTTCAAATCGGAATAACTCATATATAGCAATCAAGCAGCCAACAATAATATCATTAGAATTTAGGAACAAACAAGAAGCAACAATAAATAAACAAAAATTATTAATTAAAAATATTAAAAAATGCAACAATTTAAATTCAATCAAATTAATTCAAAGTAAATAATTCAAGTTACTGTTTTTAAAAATAAATTTATAAAAGTATTTTTGTCTTAAAAATCAGTTGAATGGTTAAAGTTTTCTATTTTTACTTAACTTCTTACAAGTAATATCATCATTTTCCTTGCTACAAAAAAAAATATATATATATACATATATACACAAATAAATACATGCATATATATACACACAAATATACATACATATATATACATAAATATACATACATACAAATATATACATACATATATATACATATATATATGTATATACATATATGTATATATATATATATATATATACATATATGAATATATATATATACATATATATGAATATATATACATGTATATGTATATATATACATATATATGTATATATTTATATATATATATATACACATAAATATACGTATATATATATACATATATTTAAATATATACGTATATATACATATATATATATGTATCCATATATATATATACATATATATATATATACATATATATATACATATACATATATATATACATATACACACATACGTATATACATGTATATATACATATATATATACATATATATATATATTCATATATATACAAATATACATACATATATATACATATATACATACATATATATACATATATATACATATATATATACATTCATTCTTATACATATATATATATATACATACATATATATACATATATACACATACACACACACATATATATATATATATATACCAACCTAAAGAAACACCAAAGTGAAAGTATGTTCACCAGATGGAGACCGAATATTTCGACATTGTAGCAGGAGTACTACAAGGATACACGCTAGCCCCATACCTCTTTATCATCTGTCTAGATTACGTGCTTAGAACATCGATTGATAAAATTAGAGAAAACGGCTTCAAACTGACAAAGAAAAGAAGCAGAAGGCACCGCAAAAAAACAATTACCGACGCCGACTACGCCGATGACATAGCGATACTGGCAAATATACCCAACCAAGCCGAAACACTAGTGCATAGTTTGGAACGAGCCGCCGCAGGCATTTGCCTCTATGTCAATGCACACAAAACGGAATATATGTGCTATAATCAAACAGGCGACATCAGCACACTTGACCGAACCCCTCTGAAACTTGGAGACAAATTCACCTACCTAGGAAGCAGCGTCTCATCAACCGAAAAGGACATCGTCACGCGGCTAACAAAGGCATGGACAGCTATCGATAGGCTATCGATCATATGGAAATCAAACCTGACCGATAAAACGAAACGCAGTTTCTTCCAGGCAGCGGTTGTGTCGATACTGCTGTATGGATGCACTACTTGGACGCTAACAAAACGGCTGGATAAAAAGCTAGACGGCAATTACACAAGAATGTTGCGAGCAATATTGAACAAGTCCTGGCGGCAACACACCACAAGGCACCAACTATACGACCACCTGCCTCCCATCACGAAAACTATCCAAGTTAAACGAACAAGACATGCAGGATACTGCTGGAGAAGCAGGGACGAGCTCATAAGTGATGTACTCCTATGGACCCCCACATATGGCCGAGCAAAAGCAGGACAACCAGCTCGAACTTACATACAGCAGCTATGTGAGGATACGGGATGTAGCCCTGAAGACCTGCCAGAGGCGATGAACGATAGGGAGAAGTTTGCGAGAGAGGGTCAGGGATATCCGTGCTAGCGGCACGACATGATGATGATGACGATATATATATATATGTATGTATACATATTTTGAAATATTTTAAATCCATTGTCAATCCTCCTGGATGAAATAAGATATTTTTACCTTTCAAAAAAAGATACACTTAAAAAAATTCTAGGATATTTGGTAATTCAATTGCATTTAAAAATATTTTAATATCAAAAAATGAAAAAAAAAAAAATGTAAAAATTAACGTTTCTATTTCATTTATGAAATTAAACTGTTTATTAATAATCAATTTTTTTGCAAAACTTTTTTTGGTTTAATGTTTACTTACTAATTAATTTTTTAAGGATTAAAAACCCTAAACTCACCATAAAAAAATTATTCATAAGTTAAAAATCTAATTTTTTTTATTTCTAATTTTTTCTACGGAATCATAATAATAAACTTTCAAATTATCAAAAAAGAAAAAAATGTTTGGAAAATATTTTTGAGAGTGTTAGCGTGTTCATTTTGAGCTAAATATTTTCTAAAAATTAAATATTTTTAAAATTATGTTTTAAAATTCAAGTGTGGTGGTGTGATTTAAACCTTTAAGTTTCAAATAAATTCAAAACTTATTCAGAAATAATAGGTTTAAACAAAGTTTAAGTCATGATTTTCAAATTTAAATTTTCGGCATAGTGACTTGACTTTTCGTACAAATAATTTTACAGAGTTTTCAAATAAAAAAACCTTAAAAACAAAACAAATTCTTTAAAAAATGACTAAAGAATAAATTTTGTAGTTTTTGGTCATTCAAGAATGAAAAGAAATTTAATTCAGGAATATTTTTTCATGTTTAAAAATGATTCATTAAGTTTCAAGTATAGAAATGTTAAGTTTTTACGGTCGTTTTTTTAGGAATTTTTAAAAATATTTCATTGAAAAGAAAACAACTTTCTTTAATAAAATATCAATAAAAAAAAATTAATTCGAATATTTTTAGAAAATATAATGTTTAACAAGTTTTTTCGGCTTCAGTTTAAATTTTTTAAATGCTTTCTTGTGCTAAGGCAAAACTAAGTTTTTAATTAATTTTGATTTTAGCGCCTGTTGAAATAAATGGTGATTAACATTTTAACTACCCACTTTGCTAAAAGGACTTGGGGTAAAATTCTCCCTTTTAATGGCATGTTTCCATTTATCAAATAAATGTTTATTTTTTGGAAAAGAAAAACAATGAACTCTCGACCATTCGTATAATTCCCTTTGCCCTTTGGTACTACACCAGGGGAAGGCATGTTTGGTTCTGAAACTGAAAGACGCTGGGGAGTATATAAAACAAATATCTACTGATAGTGACGTCAGCAAGTTAAGTTTAATCATATAACAGGCCTAGGTAATATATATCGCGGAGGCCACGATACGACTAAATTTAGTCACAAGTAATTTCCCTTTTTTTTAAAGTAAGTTAACTACTTATTCAAAAATTACTCCTAAATTAACGCCAGTTAAACGCCGCTTAAAACTGACCATCTGTCGTATCCAGCTTATACAGAAGGGTTAGGTAAATAAACAAATATATATATATATATATATATATATATATATATATATATATATATATATTTTAAGGTATAAAAATGTAAACAAACGAACGCTGCTGCTGCTACATAATATACTTTATAATTCCCTGGCTAACGTGGTATGCTTGTTGCCCGAGCGGTCTGATACTAAGTCTAATGTAAAGTGGGGCGGGTTTCGATCCCAACTGATGAATTAGACACGTGAGACGTTCCAAGCCGGAATCGAGAGTCGCCTAACTTTACGTCAGGCTGATGATATACTCCTACGCCGGGAATTGACACATATATATTATATTTCATTTGTTTACATTTTGCTCTATCGGTTGCTGGAATTCGTTAGAACACACTGACACACACACACACAAATATATGTTTATAAAAAGATGGATAGATAGATCCACATACATCTATACATACATATATATATTTATGAATATATATGCATACATATATATATATATATATATATATATATAAATATACATGCACACATAAAAGGTTCATTAAATAAGTTTCCAGACTTTTTCGTATGGGCACTTTTATTGATAGTACACACATGAGTCCCCGTCGACGTAATCTCCTCCGGCTGCAATGCACTTGTTGTACCGTTCAAACAACTTCATGGAAGTCCTCTTGTGTGAGCGCCTCAATGACCTTCGTCACAGCCTCTTTCATCTCCTCAATTGTCTCACAACGACAGCCTCTAAGTTTTTCCTTGAGCTTAGGGAATAACTAAAAGTCACAGGGAGCAAGGTGTCGACTATAGGGAGGCTGAGGAACTGTCTTGATTCCCATCTTGGTCAAATAGTCTGTGACGAGGATGGAGTTGTGGACAGGTGCATTGTCCTGGTGGAAATGCTACTGACATGATATGAAGGGTGCTGGCCTCTTCCCTAGGAATCTCTTCCTGAACTCCCTAAAACCCTCAACATATTATTCTTGTTGACGGTCTGTCCAGTGGGAACCCAGTGCATGTAAATCATACCAGTGCTGTCAAAAAAGGGGGGTATCATCGAAAGTTTGTGGGTTGATTTGCTCTGTCTCGTCTTCTTGGGTCTGGGAGAAGCAGCATGCTTCCACTGGGAACTCTGTCTCTTGGTCTCTGGGCCATAGCAGTAGATCCAGCTTTCATCGCAGGTAACCAGAGCATCAAGAACTGCGGGATCTGAATTGATCAGCTCGACCATCTTCCTGCTGTCATGACAACGTCTTTCTTCCAGATCTTCTCTGAGCACCCTTGGGACAAACTTCGCGCAAATCTTCCACATCTTCAGTTCGCCGCGAATAATTGTGTGTACATTTCCCACACTGTGCACTTATTGTCTCTATAGACACACGACGGCCCTTATCCATGAAATTCTTTATTTGGCCAATCAACTATGATGTTCTGACTTCCTTACTCCTCCCACACCTCTCATCATCTCTCACAGATTCCCTGCCTTCCTTGAATCTCTTATGCCACTCAGAAACTGATGCTCGATTCATGCAAGATGCTCCACAAGCAGTCTGAAGCATTCCATACGTTTTTGTGGCATTTTTTCCTAGTTTTATACAGAATTTTATTGCATATCGTTCTTCTAAAGTGTCCTCACGTCCAGATTGCATTTTTGAAATTCATCAGCTGTGACAATGAGACTTTAGTTGGGTGTATTCCAATTCTTGCTGTAGCTGTTCATTTAAACCTAAAATCATTAAAATTGGTCAGTCATCTCATAAGATGTATAGCAATAACATAGTGAATTTTCAAGAGTCTGGAAACTTACTGAAGGCCGTTCGTATTTATATATTTATGTATGCTTTAAAAAATATATGCATATACATTTACACATACTTATAAATATATATACATTCATACATTATCATCATCATGTGCTTCTAGAACGGATCTCCCTGACCCTCTCTCGCTACTCATCCCTATCTTTCATCACTCTTCTAGTCTACATCACGTATCAACTCTAAGCTGTTGTATATAGTTTTTAGCTGGTCGTCATGCCTTTGCTCGTCCATGTGAAGGGGTCCACAGGAGTACATTGCTTCTGAGTTCGTCCTTACTTATCCAGTTGTGTCCCGCATGTCTGGTTCATCTAATTTGGATGGTTTTCGTGATGGGTAGTAGGTGGTCGTACAACTGGGTTTGTTTGTGGCGTGTTGCCTCCCCGATTTGTTCAATACAGCTTACAGCATTCTTGTTTAATTGCCGTCAAGCCTTTTCTCCATATGCTTAGAAAGCATCCACGCAGTGCATCTATATAGCAGTATTGACACGACTGCAGATTGGAAAAAAACTGCGTTTTAATCTATCGTAAAGGTCTGACTTCCATATGACTAATAACCTTTCGATGCCTTTGCTAGTCTCGTGTTGATGTCATTTTCAGTTGATGAGATTCTGCTTCCGAGATAGGTGAACTCGTCCATGAGTTACAGAGATCCACCATTTAGTGTGTAGATGACACCCATTTGATTAAAGCATATATATTCTGTTTTGTTTGTGTTCAATTGGAAGTCTTTGCACCCTACGGCCCGTTCCAGACTATGTAGCAGGGATTCGGCCTGGGCGGGTGTATTTGCTAGAAGCACTATGTCATCAGCATAGTGCGTATCCGTAATAGTTTGTGCCAGGTATCTTCTGCTTCTTTCCTTTGCCAGCGTAAAGTCCTTTTCTTTTATTAAATCCATAGACATTCTAAGCACGTAGTCTAGGCAGATGATAAAGAGGTACGGGGCTAATGTGTCTCCTTGTAGCACACCTGTTACAATGTCAAAGTAGTCTGTGCCTCCATCCATCTTACTTTTGTGTTTTTATATAGCATCATTATAGCTGCGATGGTTTCTTTGGGGAGACCGTGGGCGAGAAGTATTTGCTCCATCTTCTCTCTGTATATGGAGTCAAATGCCTTGGAGAAGTTGACGAATAATATTGTTCTCTCAAAGTTTTTTGCACATACACCTTCTAGAATTCGACGGATAGTCAAAATTAGTGATGTGGATCGTTTTCTCCGAAAGCCATTTTGGTTGTTCCGAAGTATTTTCTCAATTTTAGGTTCTATGTGGTTGCGTAGCTGAACATTGTAGATCTTGACCGCAATGGAAGCAAGGGTTATACCTCGGTAGTTCTTAGCGATTCCGAAGTCACTCTTCTTGGGGAGGGGAGGATGCATCTCTTTGTCCATCTGTCTATTGTGTTCTGGTTGCAGTATCGAAGCTGTATGCCGTCGCATTTCCTTGTTTTCCTTGCTTCTGGGGGTATTTCATCAAGACCTGCAGCTTTCCTATTTTCAATTTTTCTTAGTACTAAATCAAGTAAACTGTCCGTATTTGATGTCCAGTTAATTTCTAATAATATTCGTGATAGGTTCATGCGTAACTTTCGAAGGTTTTCCAAATAAAGTCTCGAAATGTTATTTCCACATGTGTATTCGTTCTTCTTGGCTGGTAGTTTTCAGTTTAGCTCTCGCAGTTCTCTTCCTTCTACTCACTTCGTTTGCTGTCTGCCATGCTATCTTAGATTGTCTATCTTCAACCGATTCTCTGATCTTACTGATCTGATTTTGGATGTATTCTGTTTGTTCTCTTTGGTATACCTTAGTTAATTTTGTGCCTTCTTAAGTTTCTGAGCGTTGATATTCGTTCGGTTCCTCCTATTACATAGGTATGCGGTTTTCACATCGGCACGTTTTTTCTAACCGCTAATGTCTCCCATGGGACTCTAAGCTTACCTCTTAGTTTAGTTGGTATGCATTCTGCTGTTGCTTTTATGTGGCCATTGACGAGATTCTCATATTCGTCATTTGGAGTAAGTGTTTCTGGTATCTCCTGAAGTGCATCGGATTTGTTTCTTGGCGTCAACGTATATTCATCGCTAATATCCCTATTGTTAAGCAGGGATCAGTCATAGTGTACGGTTGTGGTTATTCTGGCTGGATTCCTACCTTTGCCGTGACAATTCGGTGATCGGAGGACACACCCTCAAAAGAGGAATATGCCTTACAGTTCAATGCGTTATTATTCCATTTCTTATTTATGAGGATGTAGTCTCTCTCTGGTTTAGCGTCATTTGTTTTGGTGTAGGTCCACAGTTTCCCCTTTCTTTTCCGAAATTTTGTATAGAGGCAAGTTAATCTATTTTCTAGCGTGAAATCTGTTAGATGTTCCCCATTTCTGTTTGACGAGTTGTGTAAACTGAATTTGTGGTTTACGTTTTTACCTATTTGGACATTCAAGTCTACACCGATGATGAGATCGTTGTTTTTGGGAATGTTACGAACAAGGGAGGATAGCTCATTATAGAAGGCAAGGAGGTCCGTTTCTTCACTAACATTGCTTGGGCTGAAGCAGATCATTGTTGGGCTAGAGTTGCCATTAAACGAAGCTACCACTATCCTCGGTTGTATTTTCTCGATGCTATTAAGTGGTTTTAGGGCCCGTGCATTGATAAGCATACCTACACCCTCTATCGCAGTGTTGACAATGTTTTTTCCACGCAAAGGCCGAGACAAAGGTCCATCTATTGCCTGTATCATGGTATTTTATATCTTTGCTATGAAGGTATTTGTGTTCTTGAACGCATACTATGTCATTGTTATAATTTATCGCAGAAGCTGCTAGCTCCGGTAGTTGGCTTATTCTATTTAAAGTTCTTACGTTGAATATCACTATTTGTATTGTACATACATACATACATACATACAAATATCAATATATATATATATATATATATGCATTATTGCTTGTGCGTTCACCAGTTCAATCCCAAGTCGAGTAATACCAAAAAACTCAAAAATGGTACTTGATGCTTCCTTGCTTAACAATCAGCATTGTGAAGTAAGGATCAAGAGTACGTAGAGCAATCTAGAGAAAATAATAGCGCTCTCCCTTACACATTAGTGCAGTATCTATTTAAAAGGGAGCCTTCGGGTCACCCTCGACAAAATTCAGCCAAGTTACATATACATATACATATCTATACATACATATATATAAATGCATATATATACATAGTTATATATATATAAATGCATATATATATATATATATATATATATAGATACATACATATATATATATGCATATATATTTACATATCTATATGTATACATAAATATATACTTATATATTCACATACATATATATATATATGTATATATATCTTTATATATATATATATATATATAGACATGTATACATATGCATATATATACATTCACTTACATGTATGTGTGTGTGTGTGTATGCATATATTTGTATATATATATATATATATATTCACATACATTTGTCCCCCGTCTTTCTATCTTTATTCACTTTTTTAAATAGACTTTTTTTAATATACTTCCATTGGAAGTATATTTTTTATAAAAAATCCTTTATTCACTTTTTTAAATATACTTTTTTAAATATACTTCCATTGGAAGTATATTTTTATAAAAAAAGTTTCTCTCCATTATGAGATGGCAATCTAAAGAGGTTAGTTGCTCTTAAGAGTGGCCTGCTGAAACAAATTATAATAGCCATGTGACAGCTTGTTGAGTCTTTTTACAATTATATATATATATATATATATACTCGCTGTCTGAAGATCTAAAGAAGTCCTGTTAGTTTGTTTTTTTTTGATGTTTTTGGTGTTATTTTTTTTTTTTTTTGGTGTTTTTGATTTATATCAAAACCCATAACAGGATGGAAATAAATCTATAATCCTAATGTGACCGGTTTTTGTTTTTTCTTAAAGAAATTATTGCTCTGTAATGTCTGTTACTTTGAGCTCTTTACCAGGAAAATTTAAATGTTCACTGTTGAATGTTTTTTTTTTTTTGTCTTAATGGAATTACTCCCAACTCCGGTTTAACTGGACCGAATAATACTACTACTTTATATATATATATATATATATATATATATATATATATATATATATATCCGCAAAGATTAATGAAATGTGAATAATTATGTTAGTAAAACAAATAATTCAATTTTTTTTTCTTCTGAACTTTGTAAATTTAAAATCTTTACGATTAGTTTCGTCTTGCAACATGGATTCCTGCAGATTATTTTATTGTTAATGTTTCAATCTCGATAAAACCCTTCTTTCCCCATGACATATTTTAAAAGTTGAATTATTCTCCTGGGTCCAATTAGTGTATACTTGAGAAATGCGATATGTCTACATCAAACTGTTGGGCAGCTTATATATATATATATATATGAGAATTTTTGATGTTTTATATATATATATATATAACATCAAAAACTCTCATTATCTACATATACATATCTTCTAGTCTTCTAGTAAATTCTCATTTTGCGTGTCCTCTCTTCTTATGTTGAGTACTTTTATCAATCATTATAAAACGATCAATCCTTCTCAGTTTAACTCCGTGTATATATATATATATATATATAGTCATCCACAGACAGACTGTTTCATTGCATCACAACTCTTCAATGTGGCTAGACACGTGAGACGCTCCAAGCCGGAATCGAAACCCACCAAACTTTACGTCAGGCAGATAAAATATCCCTAGGCCAAGCTTGTGAATTAACGCATATGTATCAAATATATATATATATATATATATATATATATATATATATATATATATATGAGTACATCACTTATGATCATAAGTGATGTACTCATATGGACCCCCACATATGGCCGAGCTAAAGCAGGACGACCAGCTAGAACATACATACAGCAGCTGTGTGAGGATACGGAATGTAGCCCAGAAGACCTGCCAGAGGCGATGAACGATAGGGAAAAGTGGCGGGAGAGGGTCCGGGATATTCATGCTGGCGGCACGACATGATGATGATGAAGATATATATATATATATATATATATATACGACGGTTATTCAATAAATAGGGGTAATTTTGCCGAAGCGATTGGTAATTCGAAACACTGCTTACAGTTCAAACCTTTTCAAGGAAATCAATAGTAATGGGTCCTTTTATGTAACAGGAAACTGTCCTCATGGCCTTCTTTACTAACCACTGCACCCGGAACTTTTTATTTACCGGGGAATCTGTGTTTCCATTTCATGGACTGTCTTTTCGACTCAGGTTCGTAATTACAAATCCATGTTTTGCTCATTTGTAAATTTTTTTAACGATAAAACATGTTTCTTTGTATACATCACACGTTCTTCTGTACATTTCACATGTTTTGCACTTCTCGGCTTACAAAAATTTGATGACAGAGTTCTGTTCAAACCTTTATATGCTTCTAAGATTAAAATAATTTTTTGCTATAAACCAATTCTGCACATTGTACAGTTTACATTTATGAAGAAAAATCTAAAAAAAAAAAAGATTCTGTTTTATTTCACTTTTTAAATTTCTCCTCATTAATTGCATGACCCATATATCTGTGTGGGCGTGTTTGGTTTGTTTTTATGGCATATCAACCATTGTGGGTTATTTAATACCAAATCCTGTTTTTACATATATATTAAATATATATGATTTGTAAACACATTTCGTAGATAAACACAGTTAAATGATCACATTGTATATTGACCTTCGATGCGCCCAAACATGCCATTCCAAAATGATGCACCGGAAGGAAGTGACACATTCCGATGGCAGTTATGAGAAGAAATCGCGTAGGTGGGCTTGGCAGAAAAAATGGGACATGGTAAAATCCCATGGTACTCTCATAGACTGAAGCACCGGAAGAGAGTGACCTCTGAACTGCATGACAGTTATTTCCGCTTGATGATGATCAAACATGCCCGTCCAAAGACGCTGGAAGTGGCATATTCCGGCCTGGTTGGCCATGAGAATAGATATGGAGTGGGCGATTGAACTATTATATAACTCGGTGAGGACAGGAAGTCAGTGAGTTGGAGATCAGATGAGTTGGTGACAAGATGAGTTAGAGAAAGCCACCACCCAGCGGAAGGGGCCCTCGGGACCCCCGATTGAGTTTGGAGATCAGACCAGTTAGTGAGAAGATGCAGGAATGAGAACATGTCCCAGAGAGGCTGGGCCCCCGGCTCCCGGTTGAGCAGCCCTGTAGAACGAGAACGACACACGGCGATGTCTGGAGGGGCTGGGGAGGTCAATATGTTGCAGTCTTTGTTCGGTCTCTAACTCCCTCTCACACGCAACCTTTCAAATAAAGTGAGAGGTATATTTTTTTTAAAAGAAGTCTTCGCTCGTCTTTATTTATTGTGTCAATATGTATATGTATTATGTGTTTGTATAGTTATTCATGGTCATGGCTATACAACAATCAAACAGTTCTATTTCTAACAATTCAATTTAGCATAAGTCCACAAAGTTAAATTGTTCCAAGAATTGCTGTGTATCACTCACAATTCAATTAAACATTAGTCATTTGTTTACACACAGTTAAATGATCAAACAGTTCTTTTTCTAACGATTCAATTTAGCATAAGTCCACAAAGTTAAATGGTTCCAAGAATTGCTATGTATCACTCACAATTCAATTAAACATTAGTCATTTGTTTACACACAGTTAAATGATCAAACAGTTCTATTTCTAACGATTCAATTTAGCATAAGTCCACAAAATTAAATGGTTCTAAGTATTGTTATATATCACACCCAATTCAATTAAACATTAGTCATTTGTTTACACACAGTTAAATGATCAAACAGTTCTATTTCTAACGATTCAACTCAGCATAAGTCCACAAAATTAAATGGTTCTAAGTATTGCTATATATCACTCACAATTCAATTAAAAATCAATCATTTGTTTACCCAATTAAAGGATTAAACAGTTCTATTTCTAACTAATCAATTCAAAATGGTTCTTAGTGTTGCTATGTATCACTCCCAATTCAATTAAACATCAGTCATTTGTTTACCCACAGTTAAATGATCAAACAGTTCTATTTCTAACAAATCATTTTTTAATGGTTCTAAGTATTGCTATGTATCACTCCCAATTCAATTAAACATCAGCCATTTGTTTACCCACAATTAAATGATCAAACAGTTTAATTTAGCACACTGTTTGAATGTCAAACAGTTCTATTTGACCCATAGATAGGATCTTATCAGGTACTACCACTCCGAGGCAAAGTGAACCAAGGAGCAATGGCTATGAAAGGGTACCCTGTATTCCAAAAAGTTCCAGCATTACTGGAACCTCTCTATCAGATTGTTTAGTGCGTGGTCCTACGCTAGTCACGGAGCCCAATGTGGTTTGACTACTAGTCACAGTACTTGTTGTAGCTGTTGTGTTCATGACTACTACATTTGCTTCTAACTGTTTGCTTTGTCAAGTTCTTCCGTGCCCACGCTGTGTTAGAAAGATCCACGAAGTGGGGTTGATACAATTCAGTCGGATCTTCTTCTAACGATCAGGTAATATGAGTGTCTAGATTGTCTAACAACTCAAAGAATTGAGAAAATCCTTTGTGTCATTCCTTGACCGTGGATCTTTCAAATAGCGTGGGCACGGACAGGATTGATAAACGAACTATCCGAAAATGTGATACTATAATATCACATTTGATACCGTGCCCAAGATAAAGGCCCAGACGGTGCAAAAAGTATAATATCACGTGTCATATCTTGGACACTCGTTTGCGGGGGTGTTTTATCTCTCTGCAGAGAAGCAGTCCGTGTATTCTACAGTCCCAACCGACTGGGCTCTGTGTGTGTGTGTATATATATATATATATATGTATCAAAATGAATTAAAATGTCATCTATTTTTATAAAAATCTTATAATTAAAAGTATCATATGACAATTGTCGATTGATTTTTAAGCCATGTCAACCTGTCTGGGGTTATTTTATGCTTAGAGGTTACGTAATCGCGTTGATCGTTTATATTTTTTAAATTTCTTTCTGTTGTTCCATCTAAGAATTTTTTTCCCATAGTTCTATCGGATATAAATAATTTTTAAATAAATCTCATTGATCTATTGATGGGACCCTAATAGACACTACCACTCTGGGCTCAGAGTGGAGCTGGGTGCTATGGCAAAAAAGAAGGAATGGCACATTTTGCTGATCTCCAGAACTTAAGCCTCGCCATCACATGTATATTAGTGAAATAACAAGGGCGCCATTTTTGGGGGGTGAGGTGATTATACCTCGGACGGTATACAGTCAGCTTATTTTGAACAATCATAACTGACTGTTCTGATAATAATATTCCAATTTTTATTTATGTAATTATTATAAATAGAGGTGAGATTTTAATTTCTTTTAGTTTTATACTGCTCTGCTGATCAGCATTTGAGAACTTCTCGATTTACCAAACTTATAAAAACAGTTTGTTCAAAAGATACCATGTCTAGCGTAAAGTTAGTGGGGTTTCGATCCCAGCTTGAAGCGTCTTGCGTTGTCTAGCCACACTGTAAAGTTGTGATACAACGAAACAGTCTGTCTGTGGAGGACAATATATACGCTCCTCTTGGTTGAGTACTCCGGCGAAGGAATTAATGTCTACCACCGGCGTAATGCAAAGCTCTTCTAATGAAGTGAGCACTCTGACATCCGATTGCGCAAAGATGTGAACAAACGAAAGCTAATACATATGCGTAATAATTCCTGAGCTGACGTATAACGCCGAAATGGCAGAGCAGTTACATCCCATATCCTGCATAAAGTTTGGCGGGTTTCGATTCCATCTTAAAGCGTTCTGCGTGTCTAGCCAAACTGAAGAGTTATGATACAACGAAACAGTCTGTCTGTGGATGACAATATATATATATATATATATATATATATATATATATATATATATATATTCAATCCAGTAATAGAGAATAGGGAATAATTCCAATCAGGACAAATTTAGAAAAATATTCAAAAATAGAATTATAAATCTAAATATTCCTGGTAAAAAGCTCATTGTAAATAAAATTCAAAGAGCAAATAAATTTTACCCCCCACCCAAACAACAAAAAACAAATTATCCTCATGTCACTGTTTGTTTGTTTTTTTTTAAATATATATATATATATATATATATATATATATATATAGTCATTCACAGACAGATTTGTTTCGTTCTATTAGAACTCATCAGTGTGGCTAGACATTAGCTTTCCGTAGTATGACTGGATATTACAAATATATATATATATATATATATATATATATTAGTAATATCTAGTCAGCGTCCGAAGACAGCGGGTGTGGATTATTCTTGTGTGGAATATATCAGGAATATCAAATAAATCTGTGTGATTCCATATTTGCTGTTCTGCAACCTCAAGTCTAACATGTAAAAAGTCATCTGATGAGACGGAGATTATAATAATATTCTCCGGCGAAATAAATTTATAATAACAACTTAACTAGGTTTGAATTTCTTTCTAATTGCACTATATATATATATATATATATATATATATATATATATATATATATTGCTCTCCATAGACAGACGTTCGTTGTATCACAACTCCTCAGAAGTGGTTAAACACGTGAGATATTTTAAGCTCGGGTCGAAACCCAGTCAGTCGGATATCTTACCGTCATTCTCAACGTAAACAGAGGAGGGTTTTTTTTAGGTATATATTTACATATTCGCAATCGGCTATCTGAGTGCTCAGTTTATGAGGAGAGCTTTGCATTTACTCGTGTGCGGCAGCCGGAAATTTCTCACTCGAGTGCTCAAGCCCCTGATTTAACATCAAGTCGTGCTAATTGCTTGAAGTTCCCTCTCTCTCTCACTATCCATCTCTATCGTACATCACTCCCGGTAGATCCTGCAGATGGCATCCAGTGTCCGCACAGAGCTAATGTATATATATATATTTCGCTGATCGGTCAAAACTGGTGAATCCTTGTGTAGCAGAAAATGTCACTCATGAAGTCGTCCCTGCTTCTCCAACAATGTCCCGTATGTCTCGTTCGTCTTTTTTGGACAGTTTGAGAGATTGGATGTAAGTTGCCGAGCAGCTGCTGTTTTGTGGGATGATGTACCCAGGATTTGTTCATAACAACAAGTAGTTTTGTTATGTAATTCCCATTTAGCTTTTTCCTTGATGCTTTTCGTTAGCGTCCAAGTCGTACATCTAGACAATAGTACTGACACAGCTTCAGCTTGAAAGAAATCCCGTTTTATTTTATAAGAGATATCATATTTCCACATGATCAATTGCCAATTGATAGTAGTCAATGCATTTAGTATGCTTGTGTTAAAATCGCTTTTAGTAGAAGAGATATTACTGCCGAAGTGTGTGAAATGGTCTACTGATTTCAGAGGCTTGCTGTTTAAAGCGGAGATGGCTCCTTCTTGTTTAAAACGCATGTACTATGTTTTATTTTTCGTTTTGTAGAGGCCAATGCACCAGCCTGCATGTGTGTGTGTGTGTGTGTGAAGTAACAAAAACGGCACAGTGTACTGAGATTTTTTTTTATTAGAACCAAACACTTAAAATGCTGTGACTTAGAAAACAAAGCAATTTTCAATTCAATTTGCAACCAAATCATATGGCTAGAGCTGTAGAATATACCCACTGGTTATCTGCAGAGGGATAAGACTTCCCCAAACGAGTGTCCTAGATATGACACAAAACAATCTGATGGTGAGGTTCCAGTGATGCTGGAGCTTTGGGGAATGCGGAGTACTTCTTTATTGCTATCAATCCCAGGTCCACTCTTGCCAGGAGTGGTAGCACCTCATAGGGTCCTGTCTATGGGTCAAATAGAACTAAACTTTTTACTTATGCTAAACTGAATTGTTTTGACATTTAAAAACTGTAATTATGCACATTTGAAGATAGAAAGATCTTAAAACGTGCAAACTTTTATCAAACTGACCTAATTCGGCATTAAATGACCCGAAAAGGTTTGATATGCCGTAAAATAAACCAACCAACCAACCAAATGATAATTGCTGAGGATGTGTATTTACCTTGAAAATTATTTTTAATTATTTGAATTCTCAAAATTTTCCAGGTAACTATACAATGATAATTAGAATTCTTCCCTCCTTCCTAAATAGAAGCACTGATATAATCAGAAACCGCCGTTACAATAGGTACCCACTAGGTTCACGGATCGTCTAGTGTATACATATATTTTTTCGTGTCATAGTTATTAGTTTCATTTCGTATATCAGTTTTTAAAATTCAGCACAAGGAAGTAATTTGTGTGTTAGTTTGTGTTCGTATATACGTGTGTATCACTGTGCGTATGTGGGTATATGTGTGCGTATATTTAAGTGTGTATCGCTGAGTATGTTAGCGTCTGTATGGGTTTGTGTATTACTTTTTTGTGTGTGTGTGTGTGTGTGTCACTGCGCATGTATGTGTGTAACTGTGTTTATCTTAGTGTTGCTGTGAATGTATGTATGTATATCACTATGTATGTATCTAAATATGTCTATGCGTACGTGTATGTATATCAGTGTGTATGTGTAAACGTGTGAAGAGAGAGATATAAGAATTGTAAATCAAGTCGAAGTAGCTCGCAAATCAAGTGATCTTTCCTCGCCCCTGTCATCATTTCTTTCATCACCTGTGCTTATGTAATTTATCCTTATCTTCATTTTTCCTGTTCATCAGCTCCCTTCCTCTGCGACTTCCCAGCCCCATGCAAGACGTGGTTGGCCATGAGATACCCGCTTCTCTCGTTTTTTTATGAGTGAATAAAATATTTTTAGAGATAAGGCTTGATCGCGGAAGGAACTCTAAATTAATTGTATTTTCATCCAAGTAAACGCCAACAAAACCCCTACCGTTGACAGACTAGTCAACTTTATCTTCACTATCAAACTCTGAAAACAGAATATTACATTGTCTCCTCACAATTTTATTCTATGCAGTCTTCAACCAGCTGTGTAATTACTTTGTGTAACAACTCTTCGTGTTTTACATAATACGACCTATATGGAATCAAGTCAAATAAATTCTGAGATAAGATTATCCTCTATTTTCCCTTGACACAAATCAAGATTATTAAAATGATTCTACCAATTTTTTTCCCCCTATTTTATTACTTTTTAAATCATAAAAACTATCGGAGTGTGTAAACTTAATTTTAGATTCCGGGGTTAGCCGTCCAGTCGGCAAGATTTAGGATTCACTGACTGTATCCCCTGTAATGAGTTAAGAACCCCTCCAAACAAATAAAGGGGTGTCCGGGTATAACAATAAATTACATCTGATGGCGAGACTTCATTTCTGGAGATCGGAGGAATGTGGAGTATCCTTTCATTGCCATTACTCCCAGGTTTACTCTGATCCAAAATGTTAAGGATCTCATTCATGGGCCAAATAGATCTGCTAAAATTATTCTTATTTGATAGGAATACTTGATACCATATTGTAATACATCACCTTGACCGGTGATGAACCCGGCAGATGTAGTTGACTGATACATTCGACCGAAGACAAAATCAAAAAAAGGTGATTACTGGAAAACATGACATGCGTGGGAATAAGCTGTGATCAATGGAAAAAAAGCAATGCGTGGGTGTAAGCCGTGACCAATGAAAAACAGGCATTGCATGGGTGTAAGCCGTGACTAATGAATAACAAGCATTGCATGGGAATGTTAAGACTATATAAGGTTTAGAATTTTGGCTGAAGTCTGTTCCAACTATTCCGAATCCCGGCAGTTCGTTCGTGTGTGCGAACTCATTCCGACCGCTCTCCTGCTCCACACAAGCGTCACCGTCGAATAATGAAAATACAAGATTATATTTTTATATATACGTGTTTCTTGTTGTTTGTCAAGACCCAGCGGCAGTATACTACAATATAAGTAAATTATTTGCATTAAGAATATTTTCTTGAAGCTATAACTGTCTACGGATTATTATTTGCAACGTGAAACCATATATGAGGTGCATACGATAAGTTTCCAGACTTTTTGGTATGGGCATTTAAAATTGTCGTAGACTCTTGAAAATTCAGTATCTTATTGCTATACATCTTATGAGATGACTGACCAATTTTTATGATTTCAGATTCAAATCAACAGCTACAGCAGGAATTGGAACACACCCTACTAAAGCCTGATTGCCACAGCTGGTAAATTTCAATAATGCAATCTGGACGTGAGGAAGAACGATATGCAATAAAATTCTGTTTTAAACTTGGAAAAAGTGCCACAGAAACCTATAGAATGATTCAGACTGCTTTTCGACGATCTTGCATGAATCGAGCGTCAGTTTTTGAGTGGCATAAGAGATTCAAGGAAGGCAGGGAGTCTGTTAGGGATGATGAGAGGTGTGGGAGGAGTAAGGAAGTCAATACACCAGAGTTGATTGGCATGAGGGTTAGGGTTAGGGTTATTATGTTGAGGTTTTAGGGGAGTTTAGGAAGAGATTCCTTCAGAAGAGGCCAATACTCTTCAAATCGGATCAGTGATATTTCTACCAGGACAATACATCAGTCCACTACTCCATCCTTGTCACAGACTATTTGACCAAGATGAGCATCAAGACAGTTCCTCAGCCTCCCTATAGTCTAGACCTTGCTCCCTGTGACTTTTGGTTATTCCCTAAGCTCAGAGGCTGTCGTTATGAGACAATTGAGGAAATGAAAGAAGCTGTGACGAAAGTCATTGACAGGCTCACACAAGAGGACTTCCATGGGGCCTTCCAGAAGTTGTTGTAACGGTAGAACAAGTGCATTGCAGCCGGAGGAGATTAGTTCGAAGGGGACTAGAGTTTCATGTGTGTACTATCAATAAAAGTACACATACGAAAAAAAGTCTGGAAACTTATCGTATGCACCTCGTAATTGTATGCAAACCAATTACTGTTATAAAAAAATAATTACTTGAAACCATATTATTAATGATATTAGATAGGAATACTTGAAACCATGAAACTGAGTGTAAACAAATGTCAACCCATCAAGGGTTATTTTATGCCTAGAGGTTAGGGAATCATATTCCTTGTAAATTTTTATAAGCATATTTTGTGCCGTTAATTTTAAAGATTGTTGCTCACACGTATCTGGTATTTACACGCAGTTGTATGTTTTGTAGTATTCCTATGTAATACTAATAATTATATGCTTTCAAGTTACTATTTCTATCAAAAAATCATTTGTTTGCAGTTTCAAGTAATTAATAATAATCTTGATAAAACAATTTTAGCTGGTGATTGTAGTCGAGGGTGACGTGAAAGCTCCCTTTTCAATAGCTACTACACCGAAATGTAGGGGAGGGTGCTACTCCTTCCCCTGGATTGCTACTCTTTACCCTTGATACGTGCCTTATAATGCTGAGTGTAAAGGAAAGAGGTATCAGGTACCATTTTTTGAGTCTTTGGTATGACCTGACCAGGGATTGAACCCCGATCTATCAGAACATTGGTGTACACTCTACCCACTAGGCCAATGAAAAATAGTTATAGCTTCAAATAATTATTCTCAGTACAAATAATTTATGTATTCATATCGAATACAAATAATTTTTAAACAGCTACAATCACTTCGGATCTGAGTGGAACTGGGAGTATTGGTATTGACGAGGTATTCCACGCTGCCCAGATCTTCAGGCCTGGAGCCTCACCATCAGATGCATTTCAGGTTTAGGTATTTGATTTAAATGGCATATCAACCCTTGTGGATTATTTAATGCTAAATCCTATTTTGTATATATATATATATATTAGGACCTTGAATAAGTTCTCGCTGTTTTCCAACTGACGGCGTTCCCAGGTCTGCATTCGTGTACTTTTAGATCGTAACGAATCTAAAAGGAAGATCTATAAGAAGTGTAAACAACTTTGTTTTTCATCGCGTGAAAAGTGTATTTGCGGGGAATTTTATTGCACTACTTTATTCAAAAGAAATCTGCAACTGAAGCACACAAAAATCTTGTTGAGACTTACGGCGACCTTTGAATAATCCTACCAATATAGTCAGCATCACACTGACATTGAAATTTATGAACAAACATACTTAGTTGCAGTAAAAGTAAGACGTCATTTCGGGAAGACTGAAATGCAGATTTAGTGGTGAAGGTGTTCAAAAAGCGCATAACTGACCCCGAAAAAGCCCCAAGACCCGATATCTTCACATAAATATTATCGATATTACTTTCATTATAATACATATATATATTAAGACTATATATATATATTTTTCATCATACAACGTATGAAAGCACGTGCGATACCCTGCCCTCATCAGCTGCCAACCAGGGTGATAACACAGTTTCGGTAGCTCAAAGCGGTACTGCCACTCCTGGCACTACCAAGAAGCTTTTGCCACAGGACAGGGTATTTAAAAGAAATATATATATATATATATATATATATATATACGCCAGATCAACTAAAAGCAAAGATTACATTGGACGTTCGTTCATCTTCATTTTAGTGCCGTTTGTGATTTAAAAACGCGTTTACTTTCGGCCGTTGATGTAATAGCAACCGTTTCTTGATGTTGCGCAATCACACGGGAATGGTGGTTCTGCGAGCATTTCATTCATGTTGAAATCCCTTCAATATCCGTCGTCTATTCGGTTCGGTTTCTTTCAGTTTTATCTTTTTTATATCTTCACATAAATATCATCTGTATTATTTTCATTATGATACATATATATATTAAGACTATATATATATATATTAAGTCCAAATGTAAATATATATACATATATATATAAGACCAAATGTATATATATATATATATATATATATATATATATAAGAGCAAATGTGAATATATATATATATATATATATATATATATATATATATATTAAGACTAAATGTTAATATATATATATATATACGAGGATCTTTAAATGAGTTTCCAGACTTTTTTTAGTATGGGCACTTTTATTGATAGTACACACATGAAACTCTAGTCACCTTCGAAGTACTCTTTTCCGGCTGCAATGCACTTGTTGTACCGTTCCAACAACTTCTGGAAGGCCCCATGGAAGTCCTCTTGTGTGAGCATGTCAATGACCTTAGTCACAACCTCTTTCGTCTCGTCAATTGTCTCATAACGACAGCCTCTGAGCCTAGGGAATAACCAAACGTCACAGGGAGCAATGTCTCGACTTTAGGGAGGCTGAGGAACTGTCTTGATGCCCATCTTAGTCAAATAGTCTGTGACAAGGCTGGAGTTGTGGACTGGTGCATTGTCCTGGTAGAAATGCCACCGACCTGATTTGAAGAGTGCTGGCCTCTTCCCTAGGAATCTCTCCCTGAACTCCCTTAAACCCTCAAAATAGTATTCCTTGTTTACTGCCTGTCCAGTGGGAACCCAGTGCATGTAGATCATGCCAGTGCTGTCAAAGAAAAGGGAGATCATCAATTGTTTGTGGGTGGATTTGCTCTGTCTGGTCTTCTTGGGTCTGCGAGAGCCAGCATGCTTCCTCTGGTAACTCTGTTTCTTGGTCTCTGCATCATAGCAGTAGATCCAGCTTTCATCGCATGGCATTTTTTCCAAGTTTAAAACAGAATTTTATTGCATGTCGTTCTTCTAAAGTGTCAGATTGCATTTTTGAAATTCACCAGCTGTGACAATCAGGCTTTAGTAGGGTGTATTCCAATTGCCGCTGTAGCAGTTCATTTGAAGCTGAAATCATAAAAATTGGTCAGTCATCTCATAAGATGTATAGCAATAAGATACTGAATTTTCAAAAGTCTACGACAATTTTAAATGCCTGTATCAAAAACGTCTGGAAACTTATTGAAGGCACCACGTATTTTAAGACCAAATGTATATATATATATATCACGACCAAATATATATATATATATATATATATATATATATATATATATATTAAGACCAAATGTATATATATATATATATATATATATATATATATATAAAGACCCAATGTATATATATATATGTATATATATATATATATACATTAAGACAAATATAAATTTATTTATGTACATATATACACATGAACAAATGTATGTATATATATGTGTGTGTGTGTGTGTATTAAGACTAAATGTAAATGTGACTTTAAGCACTACCATTAGTGTAATTAATGGCGGGTCTAAGCAGTTGCTTGTGAGTTTGATTATCCCCAGGACCACTATATCTGCCCTTGTGCTAACTTAAACAAAATTTTCCTTCTCAACAAAGTACCTTCTCAACTTCCGGTGGGATACAATCGAAAAGTAGAATATAATAAATCTTAGCAGTTAAAACAATGTCATATTTCTGTAGTACTAGGGCGTCTCAGGTGGTGTAATGGTTAGCAAGCTAGACAAGAAAACCTACACGAGTGAGCTCCTGTCTCATTGAGTGCCCCATTCTTATGGCCTGGTGGCACATCAAAGCAAAAAGCTTTGTAAATTACTACCACTTTAATTCTAGGTAATTCCAAGGTCATCGTTCTTCAAGAAGAGGATAGAGCCTTATA
The DNA here is from genome assembly GCA_963585895.1 of Sepioteuthis lessoniana. Lineage (NCBI taxonomy): Eukaryota > Metazoa > Mollusca > Cephalopoda > Myopsida > Loliginidae > Sepioteuthis > Sepioteuthis lessoniana. The sequence goes on along the minus strand of CAUZXS010006251.1, from coordinate 31,108 downwards.
TCCATTTCTGGTTTGATTTCGTTTCTTTTTCTAAATGGCATATCAACCTTTGTCGGTTACTTAATGCTAAAGCCATCCCTGTAGAAGAACTTTAACCCATAGCTGAGGAATACCGATGTTCATACATTTCCCAAGGGTCATTAGTCTAAAAGTGAACGCATAATCAAAACTAGAGTTTCAACTCGCTTACTACAATGTAGCTGACCAACATTTTAGCCACTACACTACGAGGACCTCCTATTTCAGTAGAAAGCGTTCCTTGTTAACCCGCGTGAAGGGCGATGCCGTTTGAACGTCTGGTTTGAACAGAAGTCTTGGTTAACTTTCAATGGCAATTTTTCTTATCGATAGAGGCAAGCCTTATAGATGATAAACAATAGTTTCCCGTCTGAATCCATTCATTCAATTTAATTCTGTTTAATACCATTTAATACCAGCCTAACACATGAAACTCATCCACCTGGTATCAAGTGAAGCGTGCCGTTGACTCTCTTTCTGAATCATCCACATTGCTTCACATCCACCATGCTGCAACCCATGGTTAGCAATGCAATACATTTGTACGATTCGTTCATCGAGTTATGCGCTCATTTTAAGTCTTTTAGCTTGAATCTACCTTGAAATACTGAGTTCAATCCCTAGGCCCGGGTTCATTCGGAAATTACAGAACCGACATTTCAAGGGCAAAATAATGAAGAATGCAAATTAAAGGATCTACGTTAACGGCCGCTGTGTACCGTCTAGAGGACTTGCCAAAAATGGACGGATGGCGAAAAAGAGTCAAGGAAATCTGTGCCGTTTGCTCACTTTGATGAGGATGATCTTAGAATATTTGAATTTAGAAATAAAAAAAAAACACCGTTATGTTTGGTTATTTTCACCTTATATTACTTTTTTATTATGTTGGTTGAATACCTTCCAACCATTCAATTAATTAGCATAAAATAGAGATTTAAAAAAAGCTTCTATTTTCGCTAATGGTCCAGGAGACCAGGGTTCAATCGCACGTCGAGTCATACCAAAGACTAAAAAAATGGTATTTGATGCCGCCTTGCTTAACACTCAGCACTATAAAGTGCGTTTCAAGGATAAAGTAGAACAATCCTGGGAATGGAGGAGCACCTTCTCCAACACCTTTATGTAGTAGCAATTAAAAGCGGAGCCTTCGGGTTACCCTCGACTAAGGTTGCCAACTTTACTTTTTGCTTCTATTCTTAATTTCATTTTATTGCTTTTCAGCAAGCTTTTCCATGTTGAATACTTTCCAACAGTTCCAATTGTTATATTCTAAGCTTAGCTTTACACAAAGCTAAATATATATTTTAAACACTATGTTGTGAACAGCATACAATTATTCTTATATTTGTTATTTAGAGGAAACAATATTTCTCCAAATTTAATGGTATTTCCGACGTTAGTTGTTGGAGTAGACACCTTCATTCTACATACAACTACCTGTAGGCTTCTACAAGATACAATTCTAATTGTAGGCTTCTACTAGATACAATTCTAATTGTTGGCTTCTACTAGATACAATTCTAATTGTAGGCTTCTACTAGATACAATTCTAATTGTAGGCTTCTACTAAATACAATTCTAATTCTACATCGTAGCAGAATTCGAGTTATATTCTGACAAAAGAATTCCCACCGAGAATATAAACCCGAGTTTTAAACTTCATTGTTAATAAACAAATCGTACGTGCTAATAATTTTTTCTCTCAAATTAAACTGTTTGGTGATTTTATCATTTTCGCCTAGGGTCCTGACTTATTAAGTAGATCCTCATTCAGCATAAAACGAGCAGTATAGTATAGAGTACCCAGTGAGAAGCGAATTCATAGTAATATTGTGTAATCCAAACTCTTTAACCATTGAGCTATTCAAGATGACACTAAGCTCATCCTTCGAGAACCTGAATTGAAGGAGCGCATTGCAGCTAAGAAACCAGCATTAAACAAAAAAACATTTGAAGGCAAGATTATGTTGGTTAAAGAGGTATTGGAGGTGCTCGTAGTGTAACGGTTATCGTCGTAAGAAATGGACAGGGCGACACGAGTTCAAATCCTGGACGAGACTGATTGCATTTTACATAGCACTAATACCCTTGGGAAAGGTATGAATCCAATTATTCTCCCTCTAGCTATGGGTAAATAGTAGGACAGACTGGGTTCTTCAGCCTTGGTGAGGCAACTAGTCTAGGAGAAGCAAAACACTGAATTGAAACCTCCGCTTAAAAATTGACCTTGTGTCACATCCTGCCCGAGCGGAGGGGTTGGTAAATATGGTTAAAGAGGTATGAACTATGAGATGTAGAGGCTTAGAATAAGGTCATATTCAGCTTTGAAAAAAGGATAGACCTGCATTCTAATCTTATTTACCCAACCCCTCCGCTCGGGCAGGATGTGACACAAGGTCAGTTTTTAAGCGGAGTTTAACAGGTTTGAATTTAGAGTTATCCTTCTCCTAGACTTGTTGCCTCACCAAGGCTGAAGAACCTTGTCTGCCCTACTATTTACCCATAGCTGGAGGGAGAATAATTGGATTCATACCTTTCCCAAGGGTATTAGTGCTATGTGAAATGCAATCAGTCTCGTCCAGGATTTGAACTCGTGTCGCCGTGTTCATTTCCTACGGCGATAACGATTACACCACGGGCACCTGCATTCTAATAAGGAAGAATTTGTCAGAGGGCCTCTAGGAAAGCGAAACGACCTACGTTACCCGACATAATCAGTGAAGGTTGGAGGTGAGAGTGTGATACTTTGGGTTCGGATAAAAATTGTTAGCTCAACAAAGTGGATGAAAACTAATTTTATCTTGAATAATGCCAAATACATCGAGTTACTGAAGAACAATTTGACTGCAGACATCGATTTAATTCTGCTTAAAGAAAAGTCCCTATATGTATTTACACAATTCTTCCACCAAGGAAAGGATGTGACACAAAGTCAGTTTTCTAAGCAGGGTTTAAGAGGCTTGAATTCAGAGTTTTCCCTATCCTAGACTGGTTGCCATACCAACTTTAAAGAGTCCAGTCAGCCAAACTATTTATTCATAGCAGGAGGGAAAATAATTCGATTCAAGCAAGAGTATTACTTCAATGGGAAATGCAAACAGCTTCGTCCAGGTTTTGAACTAGGGTCACCGTGTCTATTTGTTATAATCGTGACACTATGAGCGCCTTGGTGAGGCAACTAGTCTAGGAGAAGGAAAACTCTGAATTCAAACCTGCTAAACTCCGCTTAAAAATTGACCTTGTGTCATATCCTGCTCGAGCGGAGGGGTTGGGTAAATATGGTTACACTATGAGCGCCGCCATACGATGTGAGAATTCGAACTATAAACGACAGATTGGGAAAAATGATTTTTTTCAGTTTTCTTTGTGAATAACAATGGTGCATCAAAATTACTCGATTTTTTCCCCATTAAGAAAAAAAATCCCCATTGATTTTATTACATGAATCCACCCCCCCATTAATTTTTACCAATTAAAATTTTTCTCTCCATTAACTTATTTTTACATAGCCCCTTAATTTTTGCACATTAAAAATTTTCCCATTAATTTTATTATATACCCCTCCTTAATTTTTAGCCATTAAAAATTCCACCTATTAATTTTATTGCATTAATTTTCCCCATTAAGAACAAAAACGGGAGATACTGACATATTAAAATGTCCATTTTTTATTCAATCTGTTGATGTTTCTTCAGCCATCGATTTTTTTCTTAAATTTCTCCAAACATCCCCAAGACTTAACTCATACAAAATGACTCAGTTGGTGGGGCGTAGAATAAGCTGATTGTATCCCCCCTTTAGAGGAGTAACATCCCCCAAAAATGGGGTTCAGAGTACGACACTAAACTGTATGGAGTTGTGAGGGTCCAATTGTGAAGATCTGGAGAATGTGGAGAACCCCTTCATTGCCATTACTCCCAGTTCCACTCTGACCCGGAGTGGATGTATCTGTTGGGGTCTCATCTATAGGTGGAATAAATCTGTTTTAAAATTATTTGCATTCGATAGGAGTACATGATACTATATAACGGTAAATGGATTATATTAAGAATATTTACTTGAAGCTAAAATTGTTTACAGAGGGTTATTATTATTAGTGACTTGAAACCATTGGACAGGTCCTGACAGCAACACCCAACTAGGCGCCAACTGTACGGTCACCTACCACCTATCACGAAAATTATACAAGCAAGACGAACCAGACATGCCGGACACTGCTGGAGAAGCAAGGACGAGATCGTAAGTGATGTACTCCTGTGGACCCCCGCATATGGCCCATCAAAAGCAGGACGACCAGCACGAACATACATACATACAGCAGCTATGTGATGATACGGGATATAACCTTGAAGACCTGCCGGAGGCGATGAATGATAGGGAGACGTGGAGAGAGAGGGTCTGGGATATCCGTGCTAGCCGCACGACATGATGATGATGATGATTTGTATTAAGATTACTTACTTAAAGCTAGAATTGTTTACTAAAGATTGTCATTAGTTACTCATAACTAAGAGCAGACAAATGACTAATGAGATAGAATTAATTATTTGAAACTTTATTATTATTCATATTAGATAGGAATACTTGAAACCATCCAATTGCAAGAAAAGAAATGATTATTATCAAATTGAAATAATTACTTGAAACTATAGAATCATATAGTAACACCCTCCCCTACACTTAGGTGTAGTAGCTATTGAAAAGGGAGCCTTCGGTTAGCCCTCGACTACGGTCGCCAACAACTGTACTTTATATAATTATTTGTATTAGATAGGAATACTTGAAACCATATAACTTTGCGGAAATTATTTGTATTTGACAAGAATATTTGATATCATACAATTGTGTGTCAAAAAAAAAAAAAAAAAGAAAACATTTTAACAAACAACTACACAAAAATGTTCATGAAGCGTAAAATGTACGTGATTACCTAACCTCTAGGTATAAAATAATCCTATACTGGTTGACATGCCGTTAAAATCAATCAACCGTATAAAATAATCCTATATAGGTTGACATGCCGTTAAAATCAATCAACCTTATGCAAAAGTCTGGTATTTAGATCAGCTTGTACAAAATCCTCAAAACTCTGTCCATACAACTTTGATCGAGAGCGGAAACACCTGATTGGGTGGAATCTCTGGGTTAAATAGAACCGTTCAAAAATTACTCGTACTCGATTGGATGATGTACAAAAGTAAAAAAAATATAAATAGAAATAAAAATAAATAAACAAATAGAACAAAATGAAATAAAACTCTTAAGAAACAGCTAAATAAAAATGTACAATGAACGCGATTCTCTAACCTCTAGGGATAAAATAAGTTAAGACGGGTTGTCACGTTGTTAAAATTAATCAGCTTATACAAAAATCCTCACAATTCAACAAACGAAGAAAAAAGTTGCTTGAACAACGATGAATTTTTAATAATGTTGTTCAAGCAACACTTTTCACCATCTTAAGGTCCTGTTAAAGGTTTATTAAAACCGAAACGTTTTAACGTTGACTTTCCATCATAATAAATTCATTACTTTTGGATGAATTTGTTTTTCTACTCTTTTATTCTTTCGGATTTATTTCCATTATTTACTTCCAATTTAACTTATGTATCTTCATCATGTTATATATTGACCCTCGACCGAGCTGTCAATCAAGAGATGCCCCTGTGTAAATAAGTAGAAGAACAGCGGAAACAGGTGATCGTTAAACAATAATATATTATTTCCAGGGCAAAGACGGTTTGAGTCAGTGAGATAGGATGCCAGAGTGGGAATCAGCTTGCAGACTGAAGGCTTGCGGCCCTCAGTGACCCACGGTTGAGCAACCCAAACAAGATGAGAAAGAAGTGCTGCTATGGTCGAAGAAGGACTTGGGGTCAATATAGCAGTCTGTTCCTGTCTCCAGCTCATCTCTCACACACAACCAACATCACCCTTTCAAGAATAACGTGCGAGAGATTATATTTTTGTAAAGTGTGTTATATAAGTGTGTTTTATAAAGTGTGTTTATATAAGTGTGTTAGTTCGTTCATTGAAGTTCGTAAATTATATTTGATTATGTTCCGCATATATTTGTATATGTATATGGCTATACAATAATCATCCCGTCGCGTCATCAGCCCTATCTCCCTGACCCTCTCCCGCCACCCTTCTCTATCGTCCATCGCTCCCGGTAGGTCTTTAAAGCTACATCCTGTATAGGCACTGAGCTGTTGTATGTAGGTCCTAGCTGGCCGTCCTGCCTTTGCTCGTCCATGTGAAGAGGTCCACAGGAGTACATCACTTATGAGTTCATCCCTACTTCTCCAGTAGTGTCCCGCATGTCTGGTTCGTTTAACTTGGATAGTTTTCGTGATGGGTGGTAGGTGGCCGTACAGCTGCTATTTTGTGGGGTGCTGCCTCCAGGACTTGTTCAATATTGCTCGCAGCATTTTTGTGTAGTTGTCATCAAGCTTTTTCTCCATACGTTTAGTTAGCGTCCATGTGGTGCATCCATACAGCAGTATCGACATGACTGCTGCTTGAAAAAAATTGCATTTCATTTTAGCAGTCAGGTTTATCTTCCATATGACCGATAGTCTATCGATAGCAGTCCATGCCTTTGTCAGTCTCGGTTGATGAGATACTGCTTGCTAGGTAGGTGAACTTGTCTACAAGTTTCAGAGAGCTACCGTTTAGTGTGGAGATTTCGCCTCTTTGATTAAAGCACATATATTCCGTCTTGGGCGCGTTGACATGGAGGCTTATGCCCGCAGCTGCTCGTTCCAGACTATGTAGCTGGGTTTCGGCTTGGGCAAGTGTATTTGCCTGAAGCCCTAGATCATCGGTGTAGTCCGCGTCCGCAATTGTTTGTGCGGGGTAAAATCCTCATTACTGAACTTGAATAAAGTCCTCATTACTCAGAATTTAGAAATCATGACGAGACACTTTTTTGTAAAATTTGTTCGCCATTTTCTCGTCATTCCTCTTGTCTACAAATTAAAATTAGATAAGATTTTTTTTTTAATTTCTGAACTGCTGTTAAGTGAAATTACCATGAATCGACCGTCCGATGGACAGAAGAATGAACTCACAACAATATAATGATCGACTTTAAATATTTAATTTTTTTCAAATTAAAAAATTCTGCTGTTTTTTTTTTTAATTTGCTTTTCTTGCTTCTCATAATATATTTCTTGCAATAATGTTTTTTTTTTTTATCCAAAATTGCTATAAATGAAAATAAAAGAAAGAAATGAAAAAGAAGAAAGAAATGAGAATAAAAGAAAGAAAGGAAAAAGAAAGAAATAAAAAAAGAAGAAAGAAATGAAAATAAAAGAAAGAAATGAAAAAGAAGAAAGAAATGAGAATAAAAGAAAGAAAGGAAAAAGAAGAAAGAAATGAGAATAAAAGAAAGAAAGGAAAAAGAAAGAAAGAAAAAAAGAAGAAAGAAATGAAAATGAAAGAAAGAAATGAAAAAGAAGAAAGAAATGAGAATAAAAGAAAGAAAGGAAAAAGAAGAAAGAAATGAGAATAAAAGAAAGAAAGGAAAAAGAAAGAAATAAAAAAAGAAGAAAGAAATGAAAATGAAAAAGAAGAAAGAAATGAAAATAAAAGAAAGAAATGAAAAAGAAGAAAGAAATGAGAATAAAAGAAAGAAAGGAAAAAGAAAGAAATAAAAAAAGAAGAAAGAAATGAAAATGAAAAAGAAGAAAGAAATGAAAATAAAAGAAAGAAATGAAAAAGAAGAAAGAAATGAGAATAAAAGAAAGAAATGTACAAAAGAAAGAAATGAAAAAGAAAGAAATAAAAAAAGTGAAAAAAGAAGAAAGAAATAGAAATAAAAGAAAGAAATGAAAAAGAAGAAAGAAATGAAAATGAAAAAGAAGTGGAAAAAGAAGAAAGAAATGAAAATAAAAGAAAGAAATGAAAAAGAAGAAAGAAATGAAAATGAAAAAGAAGTGGAAAAAGAAGAAAGAAATGAAAATAAAAGAAAGAAATGAAAAAGAAGAAAGAAATGAAAATAAAAGAAAGAAATGAAAAAGAAGAAAGAAATGAGAATAGAAGAAAGAAAGGAAAAAGAAAAAAATGAAAAAGAAAGAAATAAAAAAAAGTGAAAAAAGAAGAAAGAAATGAAAATAAAAGAAAGAAATGAAAAAGAAGAAAGAAATGAAAATAAAAAGAAAGAAATGAAAAAGGAAGAAATGAAAAAAAAAGTGAAAAAAGAAGAAAGAAATGAAATTTAAAAAAAGAAAAAAGCGAAAAGTCTTTTGGAGAGAGAGAGAGAGAGAGAGAGAGAGAGAGAGAGAGAGAGAGAGAGAGAGACTTTAGAAGGAACGATAGAAAGAGCACTATAAGCCGACGAAATGAAAGAAATTTTTAGTTTCATGGAAAAAGACGGTAAAAGACTGAAGTTTTTTACCCTTCGGTAAAGCCTAAATCTTACATATCACCCCTACCTCATCTAGTAATGCTAAATATGTTTAACTCATTATATTTCTCCTTCTTTCATCTTGATAAAGTCATATTTATTGTTTTCTTCTTCTTCTTCTTCTTCTTCTTCTTATTATTATTATTATTATTATTCCGAAAGCATTTTGGAAACGCTGTTTAAGTAATGACCTTCTCGTCTCCGCGTAAAGGAGGCCCCTTACTATGTAGTTAAGAATTTTATTGATCATTTCGCCTAATATAATTTCCCGATGCCATTTGTCGTGTGACTAAGATAGTTGTATATTACTCAATCCTGTCTACAAAAGCAGGTCCAAGTTTTGGGTTCGATCCCGGGATAAAAAAAGACTGTATACTGAATGTTGATAATTTTACCCAAAATATTGGCACAAAAGGAATAGAAGAGCAAGTATGACTGAGAAGGAAAGGGATCCGCAGAGAATTGTGCAAGAGATTGAATCTGAAAACCAGTGGAAGAATTGTTTGATTTCTTTAATTAATGGCATATCAACCTTCATGGGGAATTTAATACGATAGACATTCGTGTAGAACAAATGGGAGACTATTTAACACAAAGTTGGAAGGATATGGGGTTCATGTGATTCCCAGGGATATAATGGAAGAATCCTGACCATCCAAATCAGAGGACTGTTTAAATCGGCCGAGATAGTTAATCTTTGATGCTTATGGGGACTGAGTGTCACTTGGCCTTCAGCGAAAAACTACATCTAGTGTGAAAATACCGCAAAAAGTAAAATGATATTTAATTGGAATTATCTTTTTTGTCGGTATTTAAATAAATTTTTGAACTGTTTTAAAAATAAATTAAAAAAAAAAATTTAATTTTGTAAATGGTGTGATGAATTAAAATTTTAATGGCGAATGCTTGAGCCCAAGAAAAAAGGTTGGGAACCACTGGCCTAGATTTTTCAAAAAACGACGTTTACTTAATTCTATAATAAATTACTTTCTCTCTCACATTCTTCTAGCTTATTTGTTTCTTTAGCAAAGAATTTTAAAAAAGCTGGGGAAAAAAGTATTCCCAAGAATATTTTAATAAAATAGAACTTTGTTTTTACAGAAGCTTCGTTAAACTCCCTACCTCCTCATCTATTCACACTCACTTCCGGCTTATATTAATAAGGAGGTCCCAACTGTGAAGAAATCTCCCATCCACCTGCGCTCTCTCACCGTCGTACTATTTCCGCCGGATATCCGGTCGCTTTCGTCAGGATTCAATGCAGACTTTAGTTTTGATCCCACGTGCGTAGGTCTTGCGTTAAGAATTCAAGTGTGTCATTAGTTTTTTGTCCAATTCCTTTCAATTAACTTAAAACAAAGGCTCATTGCCTAAAAAAAGAAAATGCATTCTATTATTACACGCATTGTCGGATTTCACGAACCAGTGCCGAACAGACTTCATAAAGATTTACTGAAATATCCATGTGATGAGAGGCCCCGTGGCTTGGTGGCTAACGTGCTGTATTGTAAAATCGTTGTTAACGAGTTCGAATTTCAGTCGTGCTATTACGTTCACTTTCAGATAAATACTCTTGGAGAAGGTAAGAATTTCCCTTATCTTCCCAGCAATGGGTTTATGGGGGCATATAAAAGTGTTTTTCGGCTACTTGGACACAAACTAAACGGCTGAAGAAGCTAGACGGCAATTACACAAGAATGTTGCGAGCAATATTGAACAAGTCCTGGAGGCAACAGCACACAAGGCACCAACTATACGGCCACCTACCTCTCATCACGAAAACTATCCAAGTTAGACGAACCAGACATGCAGGACACTGCTGGAGAAGCAAGGACGAGATCGTAAGTGATGTACTCTTATGGACCCCCGCATATGGCCGAGCAAAAGCAGGACGATCAGCTAGAACATACATACATACAGCAGCTCTGTGAGGATACGGGATGTAGCCCTGAAGACCTGCCAGAGGCGATGAATGATAGGGAGAAGTGGCGAGAGAGGGTCAGGGATATCTGTGCTAGCGGCACAACATGATGATGATGATGATGATGATGGTTATGTTGGGAGATTCGAAGATTGGTAAACCACCTCGTCTTCTGTTTGTGTTTCGAAGCTGAAAGGCAATTAATGACAGACGGAAAAAGATAAGTATACCGTATTTTCGGAGTTTTCGATTTTACATTTGTTGAAATGTTTTCCAGAACCAGTTGAAGTAGTCGAGCTCCTCCAGACAAGGCGTTTGAAGTATATTATGAACTCATCTTCGGCAAGTTATAAGTGTCCGTCGTATGTTTCTGTGTTCAATGGGTATGTTTAGTAGTGGCTTCTACTGCTTAGAGGGATGCAACATGCAGCTATGTTCGGGACTCAGTAGGCTGCAGAAAGAAAAAAGTACGCCCGTTTCAGCCAAGGTCATAAAGACTTATCAGGAAGAGTTTCTCTTTGGTGCCAGGAAGTCCATCTTTTCAGGTATGCGCAGATTACGTTTCTTGTCGGAGGGCTCCTTGGATACCGTTACTTTTGCATCTATTTATTTCATTTTTCTTTTGTTATTGTCTTTATTTCTTTTTTTATCCCTACATGTTAAATAGATTAATTTTATCACTGTTGTTTTAGATTTTCGGACGATTTCATATCAAATCGAGAATTGCAGTGAAGAAAGAAAAGGGAGTTCTTTCATTAAACGGCGCATAAAGAATAACCGTTTGGCTTTTGGCGTTGTGGCTCTCGAATTGAATTGAACCCGTGTGTATTTTAACAAACTCCGAAAATGGCGTAGTAAAGAAAAAAATTGAATTAGTGTTGGATTGTTGGTGGTGGAAGTCCCCTACAGGTGTCGGTATTTGTCTTCCGTCCTATCAACAGGAAGAGTATAGCACAAGGTCGGTCCGGGCGTAGAGCCGTGGCCCAGACACGGCCAGCATTTCCCAAAATGCCTTGGGCCCTGTCGGCATTCCCCTAAAAAGGGGCGTCTCAGGCGCCGGGTGATGAATCTAGGCCCTCCAAGGAGGGTTAGAGCCTGGAGGGACGGCCCCCCTGAGGCTCGAGGATGCCGAAAACGGTGAACCTCGACAAACTATCAGCCGAAACAGAACACATCCGACCAAGTCCGTGTACTGACCAACACGGCCGACCGAGGTGTGTCCCAGCCCTGCGACATTCAGAGACTATGAATACGCACTTGTCTCTCTTGATCTTCTACTGGTGTCGGTCGTCTACAAATTGTCAGCAACTATTTATAGACTTTCCCATCAGTAGATTAGCCAATGAAAGGCGACTAAAATAGATGCAGTAGATTAGCCAATCAGATGCCATTAAGTCACAAGTTAAGGGTAAATTTACAGGATACCGACTTACTGAAGCCTTGTTACTTCGGCGTATCTTGTATCGCTCAAAAAGAAACAAGATGGCTACCCCAATTACAACAATTTATAAGAAGCAAAAATTGGTAAGAGGATTTTAAATAATCTATATTTCATATTTAGTTTTATTTTATTTTGTTTAATTATATCAACTTATATCTCATACCGGCTCATTAGCCTAGTGGGTAGAGTGTTCGCCAATGGACCGGAAGACCTAGGTTCAATCCCAGGTCGCGTCATGCCAAAGACTTTTAAAATGGTACTTGATATCTCCGAGCTTAACACTCAGCAATATAAGGTACGTATCAAGGGTAAAGTGGAGCAATCCTGGGAAAGGAGTAGCGCCCTCCTCTACACCTCAGTGTAGTAGCTATTGAAAAGGGAGCCTTCTGGTTGCCCTCGACTAAAGGGAGACAACTTTACTTACTTACTTATATCTACTTTGGTTTAAATTGTTTTTTTATACCCCAAAATCCAAGGTGGAGTTCTTATGGCGTTGTGGCTGACGTGCTAGACTGTAATATCGTGGTAACCGGGTTCGAACTCTAGTCGGCCTATCAAGTTGACTTTCTAACTAATTTTATTATCTCCCCAGCTATGAGTTAAACGTATGAGGAATAAGAAGGTTTATTGGTTAGTATTTGTTTGATTATTGATTTTTGGTTTAAGTATCTGACTTCCTTGTTCGTCTTCTTACCCCATTTAACTTGACGGTTTCTTTCTTTGTTGAAAGCTGCCAGAGAATTTCCAGAAGGAAGGTGTTGGATATCACCCACCTTTTTCTACACAATGAACTAGTCCATCTGCCATATATAGCAGTAGCTACTAATACCAGAGCAGACTAGAAGGTGAAGAGCAGCTTCTTATAGGAATAGTATTAGAACGTTGGAGACTGGAGATCGAACTAGATCACCTTACTTGCTACCGTAATAACGGAAGCCAATACTATCGTTGGACTATATCTTTATTCTGTATTCACTAATCCTATGTTCTTGTCTACTAATAGTCTCTCTATTGTATATACTTTTTCCTGAGAATATGTCTCTATTTCCTCTCATATCGTGGTTTGTTCTTTATTTAATATTACAAGCGTTCTCTAACCAGAACGCAGCAGAAGGAAAGAAAGAGACGAAGATATCTTTTAAATTCTAATTTTATTTGGGGTTTAATGACAATTCTGTGGCCGTTGAATTTTTTCCTAAAACAAGTAGAAATATTAGTTGTCTGAATTTCTGTGACGAAGATTAATGATTTTTATCATTAAGAGTTTTTGGACTATTGTCTTCATCTTTATTGTTATTTCCATAACGTTTCGGTCGATATGTCCTTCGGCCTTCTTCATATCAGCCGAAACGTTGTGGAAATAACAATAAAGATGAAGACAATAGTCCGAAATGATAAAAAAATCAGTAGAGATAGTCACGTTTCCCAGACAAGGCGTATTAGAGTCATTTCCGGTGGGTGGTGAGTTTATGTCCTGTAGGTGTTTTAAGTAACGTATTTTGTGCAGAGGCGGCTTGCTAGCAGCAGAAACAGCCTGCCGCGAAGCCCGGGAGTTGGCGAACAGGTGCGCTACATTGCCAGCAGCCGAAAGAGACAAGCTGTTTCAATATCGGTGGCAACGGCTGACTAAAAGCAGATTTCTCTGATGCCAGGAAGTCTATTTTTGAGTCATGCGCAGGTTTCGCTTCCTGTCAGAAGTTTCAGGGAACTGTTACATGTATTTATTTTCTTTTCATTAATCGCCATAAATAGTGCCACTACTGACAAACCGAATCCCTACCCCCACTGCTGCTCAACCAAGAACAGACAGCTTGAGGAATTCGTCAATACGTAAAATCAGATAGAACAGAGTTCATATATTTCAAACAAGATTGATCATTTTTCAATTTAAGTAGCAAGCCTCTAAAAATTGATAGTCCAGTTCAAATACCGCAGCAACAATATCAACATAAACATAAAAAAACAAACAAACATGGATTGCAACTGACTGACGGTCGAATTTATGAAAATCTGATTAAATAAAACGGGATTTCTTTCAAGCTATGTCCATGTTAGTACTACTCTATGGCTGCACCACTTGTATTCCAACAAAATGCATACCGAAAAAGTTAGTCGGGAGCTTCACAATAAGGCTACGTGCTGTGAATTGAATTACCATGGCCATAAGTCCAGTGAACATTTGCGCGTGACATACAGAAACATTGGACAGCTGTTTCGACCTTATTAGGTTTCATCAGCAGTGTATACCGTGATCTCCCTCTCTGGAGATCGAATCAGCGACCACAGAATGCAGAGCCGAAACTCTACCGCTGAGCCATCAAACCACATCGCACACAAGTAATGCCATATTAAATTTAAAAAAAAATGTTTTGAGCAAATCTTGGAAGTTGCAAAAAACTAAAGCTGTATGGCCACTTACTTCCCATCTCACAAACTATTCAAATTATACGAACAAGGTATGATAAGCACTGTTGGAGAAGTAAGGATGAACTCATCAGTGACGTTATCTTATGGACTCCTACACATGGACACACCAGTGTTGGCCAACTATCAAAGACTTGGATACATCAGCTCTGTTCGGATACTGAATGCTGTCCAGAAAACCTACCAGGAGCGATGGATGATAGGGACGGATGACGAGAGAGAATCAGAGAACTCTGTGCTGTCAGTACCACTTGATGATGACAGACTGACACAGCCTAACCCTTGCTGGATAGTTTGAAGTATGCAGCAGGAGACATTGGTCTCTACATAAAGGTATTTAACAGACTTCCCACCGAGTTAGAATTTAAGACAAGGTCGAATCGAGACTCATGCATGGCTAATACAAAAAATGCTTGTTCAGTCGGCATTCTCCTTTTGGGGTGCCTCAGTCGCCAAGTAATAAACTCAATCCTACAAAAACTGGTAGAGTAGGTAAGGCTCTCTGGAACTAAGCCAATAATATCCATTTACCTGCCCAGCAAGATGCCAAGCAGTTAAGTGATGGAGTCAGTTCTAATTTTAAAAGGCAAACCTCTAAAATTAGTAGACCACTTCATACACAGCGGCAGCAATATCTCATTTACAGGATGTGATGTCAATGTTCACATGGGAAAGACGGAGACGACTAATAACAGCTTATTTGTATTTACCCAACCCATCCGGACTGGCAGGATGTGACACATGTTCAGTTTTTAAGCGGAGTTTGAAGTCAGAGTTTTCCTTCTCCTTGATTGGTTGCCTAACCAAGGCTAAAGAACTCAATCTGTCCTACTATTTACACATAGCTAGAGGGAGAATAATTGGATTCATACCTTTCCCGAGGGTATTAGTGTAATGGTAAATGCAATCAGCCTTGTCCAGGATTTGAACTCGTGTCGCCGTGTCAGTTTCCTGCGACGATAACCATTACACCACGGGCACCTCTATTAATGACATGTTATCGGTCATGTGGAAATCTGATTTCTTTGATAGAATAAAATGAGATATCTTCAGACCTATACCCGTGGGTATCACATCACCTAGACTCTAACGAAACGCTTAGCAAAAAGCTAGATTGGAGCTACACAAGAATTCTACGAGCTGTTTTAAAAAAAGTCTTGGAAGAAGCATCTCACAAAGTGAAAACAACTCGGCTACTTACCTCCCATCGCACAAATCATCCAAGTAAGACGAACTACATTTCAGCGGTCTCATCTCCTGCCTTCTTTTAATAGTGTTCTATTTATTTAATATTTGGTCCATTAGAACTCAAATAAGATCAACTGATTGATTCATTTTAACGGCATTTCAAACCATCTAGTGTTGTTTTATGCCAATAGGTTAAGGAATCGTGCTCATTGCTCGTTTGTATCAACATTTTTTGTGTAGTTGTTTCTTATGAGTGTTTTGTACACGGTTATACGATATTAAGTATTCCTATCTAATACAAATAATTTACATGGTCATACGATATTAAGTATTCCTATCTAATACAAATAATTTGTACTCAGTTGTATGGTTTCAAGTATTCCTATCTAATACAAATAATTTGCACACTGTTGTATGGTTTCAAGTATTCCTATTTAACACCAATAATTATATAATTTCAAGTAATTGGTTGTCTAAATTTCTGAGACGAAGCTTGATGATTTTTATCATTAAGGGTTTTCGGACTATTGTCTTCATCTTTATTGTTATTTCCACAACGTTTCGGCCGATATGTCCTTCGGCCTTCTTCAGGTGTTGTTGAACTCGGGAACCTTCACGGAACTTAGAACTATGTCCTTTATTGAATTCACAGGGGTCGCCTGTTCTGATTCCATTAGCCATAACTGGGTACAGGTGTTAAGTATTCCCGTCTTGTTACTCGCCTGCCGTCAGGATTGAACTAGCAACCTCCAGGTGATTGTCTCCTTAGAAGCTTAGGGAACCATATAAGTCCCCAAAATTCACTCTGAACTGTCCAGCAGTACACATAGCGTAACGGTTATAAGCGTTGGTTCCCTAAGCTTCTATGTATAACTAACAACTCAATTAAACACCAGTCATCTGTTTACACACAGTTAAATATAAAACAGTTCGATTTCTAACAGTTCAATTTAGAATAAGTCATTTGTTTTCACTCAGTTTAATTATCAAACACTTCTTTTTGACATATAGAAAGGACCCTATCAAGTGCTACTCCACCGTGTCAAGGTGGACCTGGGTGAGATGGTAATGAAAGGGTACCCCACATTCTCCAAAACTCCACCGTTACAAGAGCCTGACCATCAGAATGTTTAGTATAATAACTAGGACTGTTGTGGGTGTGGAGTCTTACCACTCAGCAGCGATAGAGTCGGTGTATTCGGGATGATACCGGACTTTTGAAATATCCCTGGGAAATAAAAGGATAAATAAAAAGTTGGCACCAAATTGACGTGGGGAATTGTAAAACGAGATCATAATTATAAAGATCCAAAGATGCCAGTATTGGAACATTTCACAATACTAAAGAAACATTGAAAGAATGAAGACAGACAACGGCTGTTTAATCTGAACAAAAGATCTGAAATATCGAAGGGATGTAGGCAGAGAACAGCAGTCTAATCTGAATCAAAGACGTGAAATACTGAAGGGATATAGGAAGAGAACAGTTGTTTAATCTGGATCAAAGATCAGAAATATTGAAGGGATGAAGGTAGAGAACGGCTGTTTAATCTGAATCAAAGGTCTGAAATACTGAAGCGGTGTAGGCAGAAGATGACTGTTTAATCTGAGTAAAAAATCTGAAGTACTGAAGGGATATTAGTTGTCTAAATTTCTGAGTTGAAGCTTGATGATTTTTATCATTAAGGATTTTCAGACTATTGTCTTCATAATTATTCTTCATATGGTCTTCATAATTATTGTTATTTCCACAACGTTTCGGCCGATATATCCTCCGGCCTTCTTCAGGTGTTTGTCGAACTCAGGAACCTTCACGGAACTTCGAACTTTATTGAATTCACTGGGTCGCCTGTTCTGATACCGTTAGCCACAACTGGGTACAAGTGTTAAGTATTCCTGTATTGTTACTCGCCTGAAGTCAGGATTGAACCTGCAACCTCCAGATGATAGTCACCTTAGAAGCTTAGGGAACCAACGCCTATAACCATTACGCTATGTGTCCTGCTGGACAATTCAGAGTGAATTTTTAATTACAACTATTATGTATGATTTTTTACTTGTGCTCATATTCAGATTTTATTTTATTTTATTTTTAATTTTTTTCCCCATCTAGCCTTCTTAATAATCGGGTCCCATATTGTATTCAACTCTATACTTGGTCTACTCAGCAGGTCATTGTAGCCCAACATATGTGCTGATTCCTTAAGGCGTCTAATCCTCCAATCAACCCTATCAATTATTTCAACTTTATCCCATAAGGGCAGATGATTTCCCTTTTCCTTCCATATATCGTCCGCCATACCCGACTTTTCAATCTCACCTCGTACTACTGCCTTCCGATGTTCTTCTAGCCTTACTTTTAGTGGGTGACCTATCTGTATATTTTACCACAACTGCAAGGGATGGTGTAAACACAGTTCTTGGTCATGTTGAATTCCGTTCGTGACTTGACCCATGAAGAGATACCTCCGGAGAGTTGAACCACTTGTGAATACTGTCCTGGTGTCATATGGTCTACATATCTTTTGGATCCTTTCGGGTAGTCCTTTGACATAGGGCAGACATACCGAGGTGAGTTTTCGGGTATTGTCCTCTATCCTACTATCTAGGTTACTTGGAGCCGATGTTATGCGCCCTGGGTAGTTGTTACGATGGAGGTTGTGAGACTAATCATTCCTTCTTGATATGCATCAGTATCGCTGCTAATGGTTTTTGCTCGATGTTGTAAGCAACGGACTATTCCTTTCTTTACCGTATATGGATGATAGGAGTTGAAATTGAGGTACTGTCCGGTGAAGGTGGGCTTACGGTACACAGACGACCTGAATCCTTGCTCTGTACGTGTTACTAATACATCGAGGAAGAGTAATTTGTTGTCTTTCTTTTTCTCTATAGTGAACTGTATAGATGGTCGGATTGAGTTCACGTGATCAAGTAATATCTGAACGTCTTCCTGATGAGGCCAGAGAATGAATGTGTCATCTACGTATCTAAGTCACATAAATGGCTTTAGTGATGTCGATCCTAATGCCATTTCTTCGAAGTATTCCGTGTATATGTTAGCCAACACTGGTGACCATGGCGAACCTATAGCCAGACCTTCTTCTTGTCGGTATATATCAGATCCTATCCCGAAGTAAGTCATCTCCACTCAGAAAGTCAACATTTCCATTAGATTATCTATCTGGATACAAGTGAGTTCTTACAGCAAGGAGTCTGCAGCAAGTTTATCCCGTACTACAGCAAGTGTCTCATCAGTAGGTACCTTTGTAAACAGACTCACTACATCCAAACTCACCATCTGGTTAGAATGAATGGGATCATCACTGATTCCCTCCACAAAGTGGGTTGAGTTCTTAACATATGATGAGGACTTACCAGTTAGTGGGCTGATGATCTCCATACGGAAGCGGCTTGATGGGTGACATGCTGAACCTCGGTTGGTGACAATGGGTCTCAATGGAATACCATCTTTATGAAATTTTGGAAGGCCATATAAGTGTGGTAGCTTACTGTAATGTTGAATTAGCTGTCTGTATTTTGTTTGTGATATGAGATCTCTATACTTACCAAGGATCTGTGACAGCTTCCTGTCCGTCTTCAGGGTCAGGTCCTTCTTTACTTTACAATAGCCAACATTGCCAATCGAGTCGGCCAATTTGGTGGAGTATTTCGCCCTATCCATTACTACGGTAGCATTGCCTTTGTCAGCTGTATTGTTTGATTATTTAAAATTATCTTACCCTTTTTTGCTTTTTGCTAATTCAAATTTATTTTACTCTTTATGCTATTTTTTGCGAACCTGGGTAAAATTTCCTAGCAATTTGAGATTTCCAAACTGTTTTATTTAAAGTGGAGCACTGCAATGAAAAAGTAAGATATTGTTTCATCGAACGGGTTTGGTTTGGTTTAATGGCATATCAACCATTGTAGGTTATTTAATACCAAATCCTCTTTATACATACCCCCATATATATATATATATATGATTTGTAAACACACTTTGTAGATAACATACTTAAACGAGCCTGAGTTCTTTTTGGCACCCAGTTGAATAGTTTCAAGTATTGTTAAATAACAATTACAATTTAACATCAGTCATTTGTTTGCACATGGCTTGTTTTATTTGACCCATAGATAGGACCCTATCAGGTTCTACCACTCTGGGTCAGGGTGGACCTAGGAGCAATAGCATTGAAGGGATATTCCACCTTTTCCAAATCTCCAAGGCTGGAGCTTCGCCGTTAGACTGTTTAATATCAAATCTAGGACACTCCTTGGAGGTTCTTACCTGTCTGTAGAGATGTAGTTCGAGTATTCTACAGCCCCAGCCAACTGGGCTGGGCGTTTGGTCTCAAATTGAATTGAATATGTCTTTTTATTTTTTAAGAAGTGAAGGGAATTTACAAAATAGTGACACATCAAAACTACATATTTTCAAAATTTAGTTTAGTAGTATTATTTAAGGTTTCTTTGTTTAATGGCATATCAACATTTGTGGGTTATTTAGTACTAAAGTTATCCTTGTAGAAGAACAGTAGTGCTAATATTTAACCTATAGCCGGGTGGATACTTTTCCCAAGGGTATTAGTCCGAAAGTGAACGTAATGGTACGACTGGAGTTCGAACCCGGTTACCACGATGTCACTGTCCAACACGTTAGCCATAACGCTATGAGAACTCCACCTTGAATTTTGGGGTAATAAAAACCAATTTAAACCAAAGTAGATATAAGTAAGTAAGTAAAGTTGTCTCCCTTTAGTCGAGGGCAACCAGAAGGCTCCCTTTTCAATAGCTACTACACCGAGGTGTAGGGGAGGGTGCTACTCCTTTCCCAGGGTTGTTCCACTTTACCCTTGATACGTACCTTATATTGCTGAGTGTTAAGCTCGGAGGTATCAAGTACCATTTTAAAAGCCCTTGGTATGATGCGACCTGGGATTGAACCTAGGTCTCCCGGTTCATTGGCGAACACTCTACCCATGAGCCGGTATGAGATATAAGTTGATATAATTAAACAAAATAAAATAAAACTAAATATGAAATATAGATTATTTAAAATCCTCTTACCAATTTTTGCTTCTTACAAATTGTTGTAATTGGGGTAGCCATCTTGTTTCTTTTAGAGCGATACAAGATACGCCGAAGTAACAAGGCTTCAGTAAGTCGGTACCCTGTAAATTTACCCTTAACTTGTGACTTAATGGCGTCTGATTGGCTAATCTACTGCTTCTATTTTAGTCGCCTTTCATTGGCTAATCTACTGATGGGAAAGTCTATAAATAGTTGCTGAGCGATGCTTTGTGTCCTGTGGTGGGGCGCTCTCGACCGGCTGTGATTGCGTGCCGCACAGTCCGTTCGGGTGTGTTCCACCACTGGATACATCACCTCTGGCCTCAGGGGGCCGTCCCCCAGGCTTTAACCCTCTTCGGAGGGGTTGGGTTTATCGCCCGGCGCCTGAGGCGCCCCGAAAAGGGGAATGCCGACGGGGTCCGAGGCATTTTTGGAACTGCCTGCCGCGTTGGGCTTCGGCCCTGCGTAGGACCCACCTTAAAAACGGCCTTGTGCTATATTCGTACGCTGGTGGGGCGTAGGATAAATAACGACACCAGTAGAAGATCGAGAGAGACAAGTGCGTATTCATAGTCTCTGAATGTCGCAGGGCTGGGACACACCTCGGTCGACCGTGTTGGTCGGTACACGGATTTGGTCGGCTGATAGTTTGTCAAGGTTCGTCTTGATCGGCATCCTCGAGCCTCAGGGGGCCGTTCCTCCAGGCTCTAACCCGGTTCATTGGCGAACACTCTACCCACTAGGCTAATGAGCCGGTACAAGATATAAGTAGATATAATTAAACAAAATAAAATAAAACTAAATATGAAATACAGATTATTTAAAATCCTCTTACCAATTCTTTCTTCTTGCTGATTCAATGTTTTTCTTCACTCCGCCAATTTCGAGGGTTGCTAAAAGACACACGGTTTCAATTCAACTTGAGAGCAAAAAGCCCCTCATTGTTCTTTAATGTACTATTTAATGAAAGAACTTGCTTAGATTTGGCACAAAGCCGTATGAACGGAACACCCAATGAGTCTCGAACTTAGTTATGGAGGTCTGCGAGTCGAGCTTGTTAACCATGACACAACCCAACACGTCCAACTGAAAGAACTTGCTGTGGTATTTTCATTGCAACTCTCTACTTGAAATGTTTTGAAAATCTAAAAGAAAGGTTATAAAATAAATCCAAATAAGACTGACTAGAAACGAAAGAATAAGCAGAAGCTACGATGACTAATTTAAAAACCTCTCAAAATCCTACAAGTGCCTGAGAGATCAAATACCGCGACAATCAAACTTGCAGCCGTCATAAGCGTTCAGTCCTACGAAATCCAGGGGAGGACGGTGCCCTGTGAAACACACAAGCGTGTAGCTTAGGAAACCACGGTTGGTTTGGTTTGGTTTGGTTTGGCTTGATGGCATATCAACCATTGTAGTTTATTTAATGCCAAATTGTATTATTACATATATATTGAATTTATACTATTTGGTTTGGTTGGGTTTTATGGCATATCAACCATTGTTGGTTATTTAATGCCAAATCCTCTTCATACATATATATTAAATATATATGATTGGGTTTGGTTGGGTTTAATGGCATATCAACCATTGTAGGTTATTTAATGACAAATCCTCTTTATACATATATATTAAATATATATGATTTGGTTTGGTTGGGTTTTATGGCATATCAACCATTGTAGGTTATTTAATGCCAAATCCTCTTTATACATATATATTAAATATATATGATTTGGTTTGGTTAGGTTTTATGGCATATCAACCATTGTTGGTTATTTAATGCCAAATCCTCTTCATACATATTTATTAAATATATATGATTGGGTTTGGTTGGGTTTAATGGCATATCAACCAATGCAGGTTATTTAATTAACTTTATACATATATATTAAATATATATGATTTGGTTGGGTTGGGTTAAATGGCATATCAACCAATGCAGGTTATTTAATGCCAAATCCTCTTTATACATATATATTAAATATATATGATTTGGTTGGGTTGGGTTTTATGGCATATCAACCAATGCAGGTTATTTAATGCCAAATCCTCTTTATACATATATATTAAATATATATGATTTGGTTGGGTTGGGTTAAATGGCATATCAACCATTGTAGGTTATTTAATGCCAAATCCTCTTTATACACATATATTGAATATATAGGATTTAGTTTGGTTGGGTTTTATGGCATATCAACCATTGTAGGTTATCTAATGCCAAATCCTCTTTATACATATATATTAGATATATATGACTGATTAACTCATTCTGTTGAAAATATTTTTAAACAAGTTTGAGTTTATTCTTTTGTACAAAATAAAATGGTTTCAAGTATTGCTATTTAACATTAATTATTCTTGCTGAGTCGGATAGGGCTGTAGAATACACTGACTGCACCTCTACAGAGGGGTAAGACCCCCACCAACGAGTATCCTAGATATGACACTAAACAGTCTGAGGGTGAGGTCCCAGCTATGCTGGGGCCTTGGGGAATACGGAGCACCCCTTCATTGCCATTGCTCCCGGGTCCACTCTTGCCCGGAATGGTAGCACCTTATAGGGCCCTATCTATGGGTTAAATAGAACTAACGGCATACTCATGCTAAACTGGATTGTTTGATTAAACTAAATAGCTCGAAATAGAAATGTTTTTCACAATTAAAACGTACTTACATTTAAACTGCGTGCTTGTGCTAAACTGAATTATTTGAAACTGAACTGTTTTTGACATTGAAACTGTACTTACACTAAACGGAGTTGTTATATATAACTGCTTGAATAGTTTAAAAAAGAAATGTTTTTGACAATTAAACTGTGTACTCATGCTAAACTGAATTGTTTGAAATAGAACTGATTATTTGCATAAAAATAGATTTGGCGTTCAATAACCTACAAAGGTTGATATACCATCAAACCAACCAACCAACTAATTATTGTATTCCACATTACTTATTTGTTTGCACACAGTTCAATGCTTTCAAATATTGCAATGTATCACAAACAATTCAATTAAACATCAGTCATTTGTTTATACATAGTTTATAACTATTATATAAACAGGATTTAGCTTTAAATAACTCACAAGTGTTGATATGCCATAAAACAAACTATTCAAGCAGTTACATATAACAATACAGTTTAGTGTAATACAGTTTCAATGTCAAAAACAGTTCAATTTCAAATAATTCAGTTTAGCATAAGCACGCAGTTTAAATGTAAGTACAGTTTAATTGTGAAAAACATTTCTATTTCTAGCTATTTAGTTAAGCAGTTCTAATTGAGCTAATTCAGTTGAGTATGAGTACATATTTTGTTTACACACGAGGAGGTGCCCGTGGTGTAATGGTTAGCGTCGTAGGAAATGGACACGGCGATACGAGTTCAAATCCTGGACGAGGCTGATTGCGTTTCACATAACACTAATACCCTTGGGAAAGGTATGAATCCAATTATTCTCCCTCCAGGGCAGACTGGTTTCTCCAGCCTTGGTGAGGCATCTAGTCTAGGAGAAGGAAAACTCAAACCGGTTAAACTCTGCTTAAAAATTGACCTTGTGTCATATCCTGCCCGAGCAGAGGGGTTGGTAAATATGGATATGCCATAAAACAGCCATATTCCTTACGCTTGTCAATGGCTATTTTTTGAACAGATTTGGATGACATTTTAATGTAAAAAAAATTTATTTGCAGAGAATACACAGAAAATTTCTACTCAGAAATTTAAAGACAGAATTCTAGAATTCTAATTTTATTACTAACGCATCCTTTTTTATTTCTTGTTCTATGTATAAAATACAATAGTCTTGGAACTATATGTGTGTACTAGTAAAATCAGTAATTTGATATACATCTCGAACAGTTATTAGTTAAGAGTAACTGAGAGTTTCACGCTTTAGCCATTCTCAAACAATAATAAACAGAGCAAAAGAATTTTTCTCCCACCAGAACACATCATAATTAAGTAATTTTTCATACAACTTCTTATTCATATACTGTGTTCCGGTGGGAGGGAATTTCATCACCAGAGGATCGTAAACAAAAGCGTGAAACATGTAGTTACAGCTAATTAAAATCGTCTCTTTTCGATATCAGGGTCTTTTTACTTAATCTGGTGCGTCAGATTCCAATTAATACTTTGGTTACTTTAACGGCATATCAACTCCTTATGGGTTATTTAATGCCGAAATATGATTAATCTGTAAATGTTTGATTGTAATTATAACTATAATTTCAATGTTATATGACATCAAGTATTTCTATCTAATACAAATAATTTGCACACAGTTGTATAGTTTTAAGTATTCCTATCTAATACAAATAATTTGCACACAGTTGTATGGTTTTAAGTATTCCTATCTAATACAAATAATTTGCACACAGGTGTATGGTTTGAAGTATTCCTATCTAATACAAATATTTTGCACACAGGTGTATGGTTTCAAGTATTCCTATCTAATACAAATAATTTGCACACAGTTGTATGGTTTAAATGTACTCTTAAATACAAATGATTTATTTAGTTTTATAGATTAAAGTAACAATTACTATTCGGTAATAACCATTTGTTTGCACATAGTTATGTACCGTAAATTTGGTGAGTGTGTGTGTGGGAGGGTTCTCGTTTCATAATGGCTAAAGCTCTGGACTACAGCCTCGAAGAAAGTGAGTTCGAACACCGGTCACGTTATCATGTTCATTTTCAGACAATACTCTTGGGGAGGGTACGACCCCACTTATACCCCCAGCTGTGGGTTAAATAATATCACTGCCCATCTTTTACCAGAAGCCTAAAAATAATCAACAAAACTGGGTGTTAACTCATACGGTTCGGCTAAAACCCAAATCTTTACCTCTGGTTAATCACTCACCGATAAACATTTGGATTTAAGCCCTTGCGTCTAAGTCAACCCTTAGTTTGGTAGAGATGTTTTCAGGCTTAAAAGGTCGATTAATACGCCACAATTAACGGTAGGATAAAGTATTCCGATCTAATACAAATAATTTGCACACAGTTGTATGGTTTCAAGTATTCCTATCTAATGCAAATAATTTGCACACAGTTGTATGGTTTCAAGTATTCCTATCTAATACAAATAATTTGTAAGCAACTTTATTTGGACAATTAATGGGAATCTGATTGGTAATACCATTGTATACTGTTCCTTCTTAACACTATTCATTCATTTGCACATAGAGTAAATGGTTCCAAGTATTGCTATGTAATACGAAGAATTCCGTTTCAAGTATTTCTATTTAACACTAATAATTTTAATCAACATTACCCATTCATTCTCACTCAGATTCAAAGTATTGTTATGTATCACAAACATTTCAGTTTAACAATTAAATGGTCTTAAGTATTGCTATTGTTTACACAGTTAAATGATCAAATTTCTATTTGATCCATAAATTGGATCCAGGTGCTACCTCTCCGGGACAGAGTGAACCTGGGAGCAATGGTTATGAAGGGGTACTCCACATTCTCCAAAGCTCCAGGGTTGGAGCCTCAGCATCAGATCATTTTGTATCATATCCAAGACATGCAGTCGGTGTATTCTACCTCAGCCCACTGGACCACCTGACACTCGTTGGAGAAGTCTTATCCCTCTGCAAAGATACAGTCAGTGTATTCCACAGTCCCAGCCGACTGGGCTGTGGAAGTTAGAGAGTTCGAATGTAAGTCATATCTATAATCCAAACTAACTAATGTATAACAAACACTTCTGTTTTATATCTAAAAGTTAGGGGTGCGTATTATACACTCAAAATATTAACTTTTTATCCGGCTCCAAACATCACCATATTCAGGACGGTATGACCGAATAAGTCATATTTAAGATCGAAACTGTGGTGTAATGGCTAACGTGCTGAACTGCGGCCTCGGTGTAAGCGAGTTCGAATTCCAGTTGCGCTTTTACGTTCATTTTCGGACTAATACCCTTTGGGGAAGGCATGAACTCCCTTATCCTCCAAGCTAGGGGCTAAATAGCATCAATACTGTTCTGCAAATATGGCTTCGACATTGAATAATCCATGAAGTTCAATATGCCTTTAAAACAAAATAAAACAAAAACAACAAAAAAAAAACAAAAAAAACAACAAATCAAGCAAGTTGATGAGTAACAAAAAATTGTTTTACGCTGTCACAGGAATGTGTGTTTGTTTATGATTTTATTTCTTCTAATGTGAGAAACCAAGATGAAATAAATGGTAGTTAAAAATTGATAATGCTTCATTGGCAAGAGCTGTTAAAAAGTCTTCTTTTCGTTTTTTATTTTCTTTAAAAAGCTCTTTTTCCGGAGAAAATCTTTCTTTGCTTATAATACGATCGACAAAGAAACTTCAATTATTTTGGATTTTTTTTTTTTTTTTGCTTGGCTTCGGCGTTTAGCAAATCATAGATTCTTTGTTGTTTCTTTTTTTTGCTCTTTCATATTGGACTAAATTTTAATGAAAAAGTGCTTGAATAGTAGAGCTAATCATGAAAATTTAGATTTTTTGCGTTTTTTTTTTTTTAATTGGATTAAAACAGCGTTTTAAAAATGACTCTATATTTTGCTTTCGCACCATATATATATATATATATATACTATGTGTGTGTTTGTGTTCCAAAAGTACCGAAAATAAAAATATATTTACCAAAGCAGAAATAAACAATGAATGAAACATTAATATTCTTTAAAATAATGTCTTTGTCATTCAATACAGTTATTTTAGCAAGATTTTTATTAGTTGATACCGGGACATTGGCCCAGCGGTTAGAGTGTTCGCCAATGGCCCGGGAGACCTGGGTTCAATCCCAGGTCGAGTCATACCAAAGACTTTAAAAATGGAACTTGATACCACCTTGCTTAACACTCAGCATTATAAGGTACGGTTCAAGGGTAAAGTGGAGCAATCCAGGGACTGGAGTAGCGCCCTCCTCTACACCTTGGTGTAGTAGCTATTGAAAAGGGAGCCTTCGGGTCACCCTCGACTATGGTCGCTAACTTACTTTACTTTTATTAGTTGAGCGCCTCTAAAACATCTCTTTCCATAGAATATATCGATGAATCACCTTTAATATCGTTAATTCCCTCAAGTCGTACCCATGAGATGACTTTTCAATTTAGTAAAGACAAAATTACACGTAGCTTGATCTGACCTCGTATTTCATCCTGCCAACGTGGGAGAAGTATGTAAATCCTAAATTTACCATCTGGTTTTTGACGGGCCGGACTATATATTTATTATTACAGAGGCAACAAAAAGCTGTTACCTACATTGTCAACCTTGACAAGCTCAATCAGATCTATCCAAAAGGTAGATTGCAAAAGAAATATATACGAATCGTAAGATAAACAGTTAGAAAAAGCGATTTGCCATTGAAACAACAGTCTTAAATAAACAGTTTTGTGCTTTTTAAATGAGAAAACAGACAACAGAGAATTTTAGACCAAAGATAACTTTTAGAGATCTCTTTTCGTGTTAACTAACGCGTAACAAGGACGGAGCTCTGGTTAAAACAATGCAGTACCCCGGGTGGAGAGATGTGTGTAGGACGAGACACCCCAAGCGAAATCTGCAACAAACCAGCATGGGGTAGACCATTTACAAACGACAATAATCCCCAAGCCGTAACATTTAAAGATATTGCTTTTCTTTATTCTGGTAAGCGAAAGATTATTTTTGGTCTGGGTTGGGCAACATCGAAGCTTTGGTGGGATGTGGCCCGAATTTAAACGGTGCTTTTTCCGTGAGAAGAGATTTAGGAGAGGGGTGGATAGGCCGTGGAAAAGCAGGAAGACGGCCAAATGAAGACTAAGCGAAAGTTGTAGACGGACTATCAGCGCGTGAAACTCATAATAACATTGTTTTAAAACTGTGGCGCCAGGGTGCCACCCGTGAAGCTGTCGACGCAGTGCCTAGCCAGTGGATTAGAACTACAATGTATTATCACTGAGGCGAAAATCCAGACTTCGTCTCTCTCTCTCTCTCTCTCTCTCTCTCTCTACGTCTCCCTTTCTCTCATTTTTCTATTCTCTCCTCCCTCTCTATGTTTGTAGAATGTCTTCCTTTCTCTCTCTCTCTTTTTATATATGTCTCCCCCCTCTCTCTCTCTACGTCTCCCTTTCTCTCATTTTTCTATTCTCTCCTCCCTCTCTATGTTTATAGAATGTCTTCCTTTCTCTCTCTCTTTTATTATATATGTCTCCCCCCCTCTCTCTCTCTACGTCTCCCTTTCTCTCATTTTTCTATTCTCTCCTCCCACTCTATGTTTATAGAATGTCTTCCTTTCTCTCTCTCTTTATTATATATGTCTCCCTCTCTCTCTCTCTCTCTCTCTCTCTCTCTCTCTCTCTACGTCTCCCTTTCTCTCATTTTTCTATTCTCTCCTCCCTCTCTATGTTTATAGAATGTCTTCCTTCTCTCTCTCTCTTATTATATATGTCACCCCCCTCTCTCTACGTCTCCTTTTCTCATCATTTTTCTATTCTCTCTCCTCCTCTCTATAGTTAATAGAATGTCTCCCCTTCTCTCTCTCTCTCTTATTATATATGTCTACCCCCCTCTTTCTCTCTCTCTCCCTCTCTCTCTCACTTCTTTCTATCTATGTCTCCCTTTCTAGCGTTGCGTATTCTGATTTTTTAAAAAAATATTCTCTCTATTTTTTCTATTCTCTCCTCCCTCTCTATGTTTATAGAATGTCTCCCCTTCTCTCTCTCTCTACTCTTATTATATATGTCTTCTCTCTCTCTCTCTCATGTATGTCTTCCCTTCCCTCTGTTTGTCTCTCCTCTCTCTCTGTCATCATCTATGTTTTCCTTCTCTCTCTCTCTCTCTCTGATCATATTATGTCTCTTTCTATTCTCCCTTTATCTTTTTTTACCCTCATCTTTTTCTTCATACTATGTCTTGTCTTTTATTTCGTTCTGTTTCTTTCTTTCACGATCACTTCTCTCTTTCCTCCTTCTCTTTTCATCTATTACTCTCCCTCTTGTATTTCTTTCCCCTCTCTTCATACTGTCTTCCTCTCTTGCATGCCTCGTTTTTTTTTCTCTTTTCTTTTACCCTCTATGTCCTTCCATCTTGTATTCTTTTCTTTCTTCTACTCTCCTTTCATTTCTTTTTCTCTCTCTCCTTGTTTGTCTCTTTCTATCTTCCTCACCTGTATTTCTTCACTCTTTCTCTCTATTCATATATCTTCCTTTCTTATTTTCTAGTTTTTGTTTCTGGTATTTTTGTCTCTCACATCCTATATTTCTTCATTACTTGTCCTTTTCTGTTTCTCTCTATCTTCACGAAACCTTCTCTTTCATCCCTTATTTTATTTATTTCACCATCTCTCTTTAAGTCTTTTCTTTCCAATTATGTGTGTCTTTCTCGTATTTCTTTCGATCATTTTACTCCATTTTGTATTCACACACACACACAGACATCTTTATATAGACCAGAGGCGGAGACGGGACTAGTGCTACTCGTGCCCGGCACGACCAATAACTCGGTCAATGTTATTCAAAATGGATTAAAAATCATCCATTAATTTCAAGCAAACATACTTAGTCTGATCTCAATTAAATTACGTATCTATTCAAGTTTCGATAACTAAGTAGCCAAAAGTTCATAAATATATCTGGGAATAATACAATGATGCTGTTTTGAACGGATGGTCTTTGTCCGGCCACCGTCAGATTCATTGAACATCCCATAAAATCGGCTATAATGTTGAACATGCGCAAATCTGTGCCGAGCACTAGACCCTTATAATAACAGTAACGTTAGAGAAATACGCTTTTGGCTGTAGCCAATAGCAAGAGCAACCTAAACATCGTGCTCAAAAATCTTAGCACATTCTGACTGCTGATTGCTGACAGCTGTCTTGGGAAGAGGGAGAGGGACCGAGAGAGAGAGGGGGATAGCAGATTATAGCCGTCCCGACGTCGTCATCATCATCGCTATGGTAAATGTTGGTTAAATGGCGTGTTTTAATTCGTTTTTTCACTAACAAATCTCTATTTCTTTAATGAATGTTGCATATATTACATTCTGTAACTAAAATTTGTTTATTTGAATACATTTTCAACAAATAATCTTTATTTTAAGCGAAATTGAAACTACTAGCTGTGTCTGTGTATATTTGTCATCAGTTTCCTTATTCTAATAAACATATTTTTCTCGTCATAGTAATGAACATCTCTTTTCTTCTATACTTTTGAAAGGAAAAAAATTATCTTATCTACTGTATTAACTAGACTACAAATTATTTAGTATCTTGCAAGGTACGTTTGTCAATCTGTGCTATACAATGGAGAATCACGCAATAGTAACTATGATGACTTACTTTGGGTCCACGGACATGGGTTGGGAACTGAAGTTGACAGAGGGCGGTGGGGGTCACGAGTAGCAAAAATAGGCTAGAGTCGCCACTGATACAGATATAGGTAATATATCTATATATCTAATTCTCTTAATACCCTGTCCCGTGGTAAAAGCTGCTTATTAGCGACAGGAGTGACAGTACCAGCCTTGAGCTACCGAAACTGTGTTATCACTCCTGGTTAGCGGCTGATGGGACAGGGTATCGCACGTGCTTTCACACGTTGTATGACGGAAAAAAATACGTATAATTCATCAGGTTCTGGGC